>BQNB010158426.1:0-15033 GCA_026074375.1 Tanacetum coccineum
ACTGTCGACGGTGTGTGGCGTTGTTGATCGACGTGCGACGTTTTGAAGCAGTTTTTATAAGGTGATAACCATACCGGTTATAAAAGGCTGTGAAGATGACATGTGAGCTTCCCTAAGCGGATTCGGTTAAATTTGGACTATGTGCACCTTGGCGTGGCAAGCTTGCTAAGCTTGCAGCCATGACGACCATATCCTCATATCTGATTGCTCACTTATCTGAGCCTCAAAATAATAAAATAATTACTTTCTCCGTTCCCTCACCGTTATGGAGCTACAACAAAAGGCTGTGATTACGATTTCGTGATAATTGGAGCTGGTGTTGGTGGTCATGGTGCTGATCTTCATGTTGTTGAAAAGGTTGTACCACTTGCTCCTATTACTAATAATAACCATCTTAGCTTCTCCGTGTTTACGAGCTTACTTACCTGCTATGTCACCACAAAAATTTGTATTGTATGCAATGTATTTGTTTGTTGTTGTTCTAATACGCGATGAGCTGATGTTCAGTTGCCACTTGAGTTGCCTGATGACGTGGCAACTTATATAACTGCATAATTAATGCAAAATAAAATTAACAGTTAGTTGCAGTGAAAAGGTAAGCGGTTATGGACAGTTCACATGTTTTTGAGTACAAAACAAAGTTTTTAGTGCAATGTGTAGGAAACTAGAAGGGGGGGGGGGGGGGTCGAATAGTTTACCGGTTAATTATCCGTTTTAAAACTTTGCTTATAAAATGGTTTGATTCGAGTTGTATGTCAATCAATCAACAATATGAATCACAACTAAACTATCTAATGTAATGAACTAAATAAACAATAACAATATAAAGAGATAAGGAAAGAAACGATCTATAGTGGTTCGGCTACGAAGCACCTCTTCGCCCTACTCCACTCCCCGAGTACTCCACTCGAGATTTCATTATGTCAACAAGCTCCCTTTAGGCGGAGAAAATCGTTTACACGTCGCTTACTTTCTTTTCTGACACTAAGCTAGACGTCGAGTCCTAATCTTAGCTAGAACCAATCTAAGACTTCACTAAGTCTTTACACACTCACAAGATATATACTCTTGGATTGACACACAATCCAATTCATACAAATACACAATTTACAGTATTAGATCTACACACAATCCAATTTACACAACACCACAAAGAAAATATAATGAAGATTTGTGATCTTGAGGAGGAGGAAAGAGATCACTTGATAACAATTCGTTTCTAGATAAATATGATTGTTCTTCTCTTGCACTTGATTAGAAGAAGGGAGGACGAGGAAATTAATCACTAGAAACAAGATCAAGGTATGTTAGTGATCAATATATGTGTTTGAGAAAGAAAGAAATAAGAGAGAAAAGTAGATCTGAGAAAATTCGAGGCAAGAGGTTATATTTTTCAGATGGGGTGACCCAGTATTTATAAG
Source organism: Tanacetum coccineum (assembly GCA_026074375.1). Lineage (NCBI taxonomy): Eukaryota > Viridiplantae > Streptophyta > Magnoliopsida > Asterales > Asteraceae > Tanacetum > Tanacetum coccineum. The sequence continues at coordinate 1,422 of BQNB010158426.1, forward strand.
AGACAAAAAGAGTCGTTACTCTGCTGGCGGTCCCGGCGGTCCCTAATATGTTAGGGGGCCGCCAGGCCTATAAGGGGGTCGCCCGTGAAGTATGCTCCTCTTTTTGTCTTTTAGTGGGTAATGTGTTATCTGTTTTGGAACCTTTCATTTTGGGGGAAAATTTTGATTTCAAATTTATTGTTTTAATAAAACATTTCTTTTATGAATAAATATTTTGCGTATATATTTTTGTAAATACACTTTTGTAGAAATGTAAGGTTTAAGAAAAATATTTTCTTGATCACTAATCATGTTTAATGATTTGTTTATCCATACCTTAAGTGATTAATCTTAGAAATAGAATTTTACGATTAGTAATTTATAAACGTTTAATTTTATCGTAAACGTTTTTACATTTTGTTATTATCAAAACATCGAGAGGTCGAAAAATATAAATAACGTTTTTAGACATTATTTGTATTAACAATCTCCCCCTTTTTGATGATGACAAAATATAAACTCATTTAGTATAAAAATAGAAGTTTATAAATTACTAATGAGTTTAATTCCATTTCTCCCCCTTTTTGTCGAATCCAAAAAGGTTGATCGTCGAATTGTAGTAGAGAGAAAGAAATCGACGATTGAAGACTCCCCCTTGATGTAAGCTCCCCCTTGTTCGGGGCACCAAGGGATCGATCTTACGATAATTTGTTTGCTACAAAACAAAGTTAGAAGTACAAGTGCAAACCAACATAGCACGACAAATATCTCAAGAGTATAATCCACACTTTAGAAACTCATAAATGAAGTGCATTCAAATTCCTAGAAAGATCATATATAGCCATATAGGACAATATATGATGATACAACATAAGATAATCATAACCTAACATAACATAATTAGAGCATCTAATAAAAGTAAGCTAGTAGATGATTCAGGACTTCATGAGATGTGATACCCAAAAGGTAGTGAACATTTATTTGAGCAAATTAATCATGTGGGAGTGATTAATTTGTTTATTACTTTGAGCAATTCCTACAGCTGCATAAAAATAAATCTCATCAATAAAAACATGTGTATCTAATAAGAGCATCTATGTAAATGGACACAACTAAAAGCGAAAGCAGCAATACAAAGACATACTTACTGACATGTTTAAACCCTTTCACCATTGTTTTACAAATGGATGCAAATCACAGATCAAACCAAAAATAATCAGCTATATACCTTAACCCAAACTTCACCACCAAAAAAAAAAGAATCCAAAATCGAATCTTATAAAGCAAAAACATACTAAACCCATTTACATAATCCATAATGACCATAATCACAGTAAAGCCTTAGAAGTATAAACTTACATACTTGATTTTTGCCTTCTTTTGGCACACCCTCTTCTCCATCTTAAAATTGAAACACCTAGCATAAAACAGTAATGGTTTTTATTAGGTAGATGAAGCGTCGGAAAAGTTAAAAGAGATGAGCACACATATCTAGATTAAACTTAATATGGTGTAGATACAGACTTCTGAGTCGTAAGAAAATCAAGATACCCTTTTTCTCATCTTCTTCCCATTTAGCTCCTGATCACTTGAAAGCTTTGAGATAAACCAGTGAGACGGTTTTTTCTTGAATCTTCAGTGTATGACTCACCGTCGTCATCATGTAAATTAGTATGTTGTTAAATTAAATATAATTATTGAGTGAGAGAGTGAGTTGGCCATACGGGTTAGGCTACACAAATAGGCCAAAAGAAGCCTGCAAAAGGGTTGAGAAGTTAAATGTGCAGTTAAATGTTTGCGGATTAAGATATAGAGTAATAAGCTGGATATGAATTTTCAAGCCCAAACCCACTTGCAAATTGTGTATTTGTGTTTTCTTGAATTGGCCCATCTGAGTTATATGTGGTTAGTTTACTTATTAGCTTTTATAGGAATATGGTCCAATGATACTCAGGCAGCGACGGCCTATTACAAAGAATCATCATATTCATTTTAAGAAAAGTACTTAAAATCGTAACCCAAATTTTAGGGGCCAAATTCATTTTTTGTAAATCGATATATTTGACATAATTTAACACTACACGAGAATAATCCATGGAGCTCTCGTGCACCTTCAGAACCCCTCTTGATTTGTCCTTGTTCACAGGCCATGTTACAAATTTTTCAGAGAACACCCTTTGACTACATTTATGCTACATAATTATTTTTCAAAGCAAAAGATAAGTTCTTTCTATATTTTTTATTTTTTAATTAAAAGATATCTTTTACTGTAGTATGGTTTGGTTTCATATTAATTTCAACCAAATCAAACACAAAGACTTGACTCACACTTAAAAAGATCAAGGATGCTCTGTTATCACATGAGATTTTATTATTATTTATTTATCACTGGTGATACTATAGCGTTAGGGGTAATAATTGTTAAGCTACGGGTAGATATTAGTTTATAAAGGTTATATTTGTCACCAGTGATATTACAATCTCAGGGTTAATGAGTGTTAAGCCACGTGTGAATCTTAGTTGATAAAGGTTACATTTATCATCAATGATATTATAATATCATGGGTAATCAGTGGTTAAGGGTTTAGGGTATAGATTTTAAAGTTTATGTATATATCACTTGTGATATTACACCTAGTGGTTAGAGGTTTAGGTTTTTGGCATAGGTTAGTGGTCAGGGGTTTAGGGTTTTTGGTATAGATTTTAAAGTTTATGTATATATCACTTGTGATATTATATCTAGTTTTAGGTATTTAGAGTTTTTGATATAGGGTTTAGTGGTTAGGGGTTTAGGGTTTTTGGTATAGGGATTAGTGGTTTGGGAAGGAGTTTAGGATATTTGCCATAAGGTTTAGTGGTTAGGAGTTTAAGTTTTTGGTATAAGGTTTAGTGGTTAGGTATCTAGGGTTTTTGATATAAGGTTTAGTGGTTAAAGGTTTAGGTTTTTTGATATAACATTTTGTTACACATACTATTCAACAAACAAGTTCTATATTCACCTTTAGGACTACAAATATTTAGTTACATAAAATATATAACCAATAAGTTCCATATTAAGTAACTGGATATTACACCTAGTGGTTAGGAGTTTAGGGTTTTTTAGGTACATAGGTATTAGTGTTAGGGGTTAAGTTTTTGGTAAGATTTTAAAGTTAAGTATATACCACTTGTGATATTACACCTAGTGGTTAGGGGTTTAAGGTTTTCAGTATAGGTTTTAGTGATTAAGTTTAAGCTATTTGGTATAGGGTTTAGTGGTTAGGGGTTTAGGGTTTTTGGTATAGATTGTAAAGTTTATGCATATATCACTTGTGATATTATTCCTAGTTGTTAGAGGTTTAGGGTTTTTGGTATGGAGTTTAGTGGTTAGGGGTTTAGGATTTTTGGTATAGATTTTAAAGTTTATGTGTATATCACTTATGATATTATACGTAGTTGTTAGGGGTTTTGGGGTTTTGGTATAGGGTTTACTAGTTAAGGGTTTAGGGTTTTTTGGTATATATTCTAAAGTTTCTGTATATATCAGTGTGATATTATACCTAGTGGTTAGGGGTTTAGGGTTTTTGGTATAGAGATTAGTTGTTAGGGGTTTAGGGTTTTTGGTATGGATTTTAAAGTTTATGTATATATCACTCGTGATATTATACCTAGTGGTTATAGGTTTAGGGTTTTTGGTATAAGGTTTAGTGGTTAGGGAGGGTGATTTAGGGTTTATGTTATAGGGTTTAGCGGTTAGTGCTTTAGGGTTTTGGTATAAAGTTTACTGGTTAGCTGTTTAGGGTTTTTGGTATAGGGTTTAGTGGTTAGGGGTTTAGGGTTTTTGGTATAGGTTTTAAAGTTTATTTATACATCACTTATGATATTATACCTAGTATTAGTTATGGGGGGAGGGGGGGGGGGGGGGGGATTTTGGGGTATTTGGTAACGGATTAAGGCTTTTGGTATAGATTTAAAGTTAGATATTTTATACACTTGTGATATTAAACCTATAGTTAGGTTTAAGGATATTGGTATATGGGTTAACTATTTAGTGGATAGGGACCTTTGGTATATATTTTAAAGTTTATGAATATATCACTTGTGAAATTATACCTACTGGAAGCGTTTAGGGTTTTTGTAAGGGTTTAGTGGTAGGAATTATGGTTTTTGGTATAGATATTACAGTTATATGTATATATCCCTTGTGAATATTAATCTCGCTGTTAGCGGTAAGGTTTTTGAATAGAGGTTTAGTGTTAGGGTTTAGGGTTTTTGGTATAGGAGTTTATGGGTTAGGAGGAAGGGGTTCAAGGTTTTTGCTATAGGGTTTAGCGGTTAGTGGTTTAGGGTTTTGGTATAGGGTTTTGGTATAGGGTTTGGTGTTTAGTTGTTTAGGATTTTTGATATAGGGTTTAGTGGTTAGGGGTTTAAGGTTAATGTATATACCACTTGTGATGTTATACCTAGTGGTTAGGGTTTAGGGTTTTTGGTATAGGGTTTAGTGGTTAGGGGTTTTAAGGTTTTTGGTATAATATCAGTGATAGATTACGTCTGAAAACAGAAGAAACAGTATGAAAACTGTTGAAAGTAGACAAAATATGTGAAACAGACAAACATTGACAGAAATGTGCGAAAATGGACAAAAAACTTAAAAACCAACGAAAACGTAAGAAAATGGACTGAAACATATAAAAACGGATGGTAACGTCTGAAAACGACCGAAAACGAACAAAAACGTATGAAAACGGACGAAAACGTGCGAAAATGGACGAAAACCTACAAAAACAGACAAAACGTGTAAAAACGAGAGAAAGCGGGCCAAAACGCTTAGAGGCTGTCCGAAACGCGCGGAGGCTAGCCGAAACGCGCGGAGGCTGGCCGAAACACGCGAAACGCTGGCCGAAAAGCGGGAACGCTGGCCGAAACGCGGGAACGCTGGTCGAAACGCGAGAATGCTGACCGAAACGCGCGAACGCTAGCCGAAACGCACGAACGCTGGCCGAAACTCGCGAAGGCTGGCCGAAACGCGCGAAGGCTGGCCGAAACGCGCGAACGCTTGTCGAAACGCGCGAACGCTCTCCGAAACGCATGAAAGCTGGCCGAAACGCGCGAAAGTTGAACGAAACGCGCGAAAGCGGACGAAAACGCGCGAAAACGGGCGAAAGCTGACGAAAACGCGATAAACCTGACAAAAACACGCGAAAGCTGACGAAAACGCGTGAGGCTGACGAAAACGCGAGAAAGCTGGTGAAACACGCGAAAGATGACAAAATCGCGCGAAAGCCGACGAAAACGCGCAAATGTGGACGAAAGCGTAAGAAAATGTCCAAAAACGGATGAAAACGTGTAAAATCGTGTAAAAACGAAAGAAAACGTGCGAAAGCGGACGAAAACAGAAGAAAAAGTGTGAAAACAAACGAAAACATAAGAAGGCATGCGAAAATGGACGAAAACGTGCTAAAACATGCTAAAACGTAAGAAATCGTGCGAGAACATAAGAAAACGTGCGAGAACGTCTATAAAGAACGAAAACGTGCGAAAACAGACGAAAACACGCGAAAGCGTACGAAAACGTGCGAAAGCGGACGAAAACGTATGAAAACGTACAAAAACGTAAAAAAAATGTACAAAAACGTAAAAAACGTAAAAACGTAAAAAAAATATACAAAATGTCATAAAGGTTAATTAATTACAATTTGGGCAAGATTTGCCAACTCTACAAATAATAAGGGAGTGATTAGTGTGAGTTTTAGTAAATTTACACTTTTGGTCCCTCCATATTTTTTTAATCTTAAATCTTGTCTTTTTAATCTAATGAAATGGATGGTCTAGATTTGTCCTTTGGTATGTAAGGAGAAACTAGTATGCAAAATAATTCACCTCTAATTTTTTGTGATAAGTGAATATGATGTATCATGTTTGATTTAACTTGAGAAATCTTAATTTTTATCTCACATGAGAAAAGTTCCATGTAGAACACTATCTAATTAAAAAATAATTCACTTCATCTCAACCATTCATTTTATTTATATCTAATGGTTTAGATTAATTCCTATTTTAATTTATTTAAAAAACTCATTTTCATCATATTTTTTAAAATTAAATATCTCATAAACTGTTAATCGTTACGTAAAACGAAACATACCATCGCGACGAGAATTAAATCATCTTTCTATAGAGGGGCACTTCTATATACTTTCGACGACCTTTTTTTTGATTTTTTTTAGTCAGGTCTGGAAAAAAAATTCGAAAAAAGTCTGTCGAACGTTTATAGAAGTGCCCCTCTATAGAAAGATTAAAAAACACTCGTCGCGATGGTGTATTTTTTTCGTTTGACGATTTATCGTTTGCAAGATATTTTATTTTTAAGAAAAAGGTGAAAAGTGGGTTTTTTTTTATTTTGATGAAAAAATAAGGGTGTGTTTAGTTGGGGAAAAATATCCTATTTTTCTAGGAAAATTTTCATTTGAGAATGGAAAAACTGAAAACTTGTTTAGTTGCACTTTTTTCCAATATTTTTCAAAAAACAAAAAATTCTCATTTTCTAAATTTATATAGAAAAATAGAAAACCACAATTTACTATTCTCCATTTCTTTTTTTCCCTAACAAAATAAAACGTAAATATAACTCAAACCAAATAAAACGTGAGTACCAATATTCTAACCCTATCTAGAGGTGGCAAATGGGTCGGATTGGATCGGTTTGGGTCATGGGTCAAATGGGTCAGGGGTTAAATGGGTCATTGGTTAAACATGTCATGTTTTAAAAATGGGTCTAACGGGTCATGGGTCAGGTCGACCTACTAAATTATGGTGTTTTCATACATTTTTGAACGTTTTATACGTTTCGTCAGTCTTTTTACGCTTTCGTCAGTTTTTCCGTTTTTTACGTTTTCGTCCGTTTTTTTACGTTTTCATCCGTTTTTGTCCGATTTCTTACGTTTTCGTCTGATTTCTTACGTTTTTGGTATGTGCCTAAATACACATACCTTTGACCTTTAAAACCGGACTTAAATGACAAAAAACGTACCAAAAAATACATTGTATTTGTATGTTTTTACTTATATTGTGCAGGAAACGGATATCCGACAAAAGGACGAAAAAATCAAGCCAAAACAGCCAAAACCGAGCACGGAATGGAAAAGCGTGGACAAACCAAAGTCAAAAAGTCAAAGTCAAAGTCAACCCCGAAAAAGTCAAAGGTCAATGCCGAAGCCGTAACCGAAGAAATTCTTAATGGGCCACCCTTACCCATCTAATGGGTCGGGGCAGCCCATTAAGTGTTAACATGAAGACTTATTAGCCCAAAGTTTAAATAAAGGCCCAATACCCTTTTTGGATATCAAACCGGCCCATATCCATTACATAGGCCCATGCGACACTTAACTGGCGTTAAGCCTTATAACCCTTTCACACTTAACTTTCGTTAGTCTACAAGGACTAACTGTGAAAACTCACATATAACCTTGGAAGACTATTATTGCCAAATCACAAAACTTATAACACCACAATGGACTATTCGTGTAAAACAACAATATACATTGAGGGACCAATTGTGCCAACTCCACAAACCTATACCCTGTAAACCCAAAACAACCTATTTTCCCGCCATTGATACTGTTTAACCTCCCCTGACACTCTCACCCTCGTTCATTGTTCCCCTCAAACAAAAACCTATCACTCACACTCACATGAGGCAAGTGCCACCTTGGCAATCCCCTTTAATCCCATTGGCTCATGAAAACGACAATAAGATGAAGGGTTATGATCAAACGGACTGGGCACCAAGAAAGTTTAATGGCTGAGATTGACTATGGGATCTTACTCACTCAACAAACACACTCCTTGAAGCACTCTCAGAAGAAACACAAGAAAAATTTCAAGACCTTAGGACTTGAGTATAAATATAAGCATTTGTAGCTTATTAGCTTTTGTCGAATTTTTGTTTAATCAAGCTTTGTATTAACAAGATTTGTACCATTTTAATACTGTCTTTTAAATACTTGTCATTTAATTTTATTGTCATTTAAATTTCAGCATTGTAATTTCTTTTAAAGTTAATGAAATTTTAAGGTTCTTTTAATCACTGCCATTTACCATTACTTGTCTTTAAATACTGTTTGTAAGCTCTTGTATAAGCTTTTAAGTCATTAAAAGCTTATATAAGCACTTTTTTAATTTTCTGTCAAAAAAAATCAAAAACTGTCAAAGAAAGCAAGGAGCAAGGTATATCTTGGATGACCTTGGTTTAGAGCTTCATGGGAAGCACATAGGATTGGTTTTGGGTCTTTGAATCATTGCCAAAAGCTTAGACTCTTGTAAGCTCACTTTTTCAAATTTTGGCATTTTACTGTTCATAAGCTTGTTTGTGCTTATTTGTTGTTTTATCTTGCTTATTATTGGTCTTTTATGCTTTATTGTCTTAATTTATTGCTTATTTGTCATTTCTTTAAGTTTTGCTTAAAACTGTCTATTTTTACCTTAAATTGCTTATTGTTGTTTGCTTGTTTTAATTGCTTATTTTTGTTTGGAATCCATTTATTTTTGCTTATCATTGCTTGTTTACAATCTGTTTTCAAACCTCATAGCTTAAATCCTTCAAAATCAGTTTTAAAATTTAAATTGATTTCTTAAAGGGGTGTTTGGCATAAGGTGCCAAAGTGGGTAAAAATTGGACAAAAGCCTTTTGGGTCACTTGGCCACTTTTGGCCAGCCATTTTAAGCTGTTTTTTATCTGTTTTCAAAAGCTTTTAGGTCTTAAGGTCTGTTTTAAGGTTTTTCCTAACTAGTCTTTTAAACTGTGGTTCAAAGAACAGTTTATATAGCTTATGTGATAAGACTTTTCAAAACCCTTCCTTTTTTTTTTTTTTGTTTTTTTTTTTTTTTTTTTTTTTTTTTTTTTTTTTTTTTTTTTTTTTGTTTTTGATTTTTTATTTTTTTGGTATGTTTTTTTTTTTTTTTCTTTTGAGTCTTGTTTTTGTTCCTTGTTAGTGTCAAAGTAAGTATTAGTAAGTGTCTTTTTAAGCTACACTTTAGTCTTGTTTCAAAATACTGCAAACTGTCAAAATTAGTAATAAAGTTTTTGTTTCATATTAAAAAAAAGGCTTTTTCATTTTCAATTTTTAGCTAGTTAAAATTGTTTTTAGCTTTTGAAAATTTGTGCACAAGCTCATTAGGAGTCAAACTTCATCTGTTTTAACTCATTTTTCATTTTAGAGCTTATTTCCTAGCTTATTTTGTAGCTTGCTTTTGCCTAGTTGCTTTTTAAGAAAACCAAAAATTTGCATACTCAGTGTGGGCAGCCTTCTTAATAAGCCTTTTTAATGGCTTAATTTAGTTTTAATGTTTGTTTTGTTTGCTGATCTTAGAAGCCCTTAAGCCAATCTTCAAGCCAGTACAAGCCCCATTCCCTTAAGGTTCCTTTTTGGTGCTTAAATTAAGCACCAAAAAGTGTCCTTAATCAGATTTTAGCCATTAGCTTATTTGAGTTTTCATAGCTTTTCTGCTTATCTTTTGTGCTTTTTTTTTCTTAGACTTACTCATTAGGTATAGAAGCCCATCTGTTTTTGCTTATACTTCTTTTTCATTTGCTTATTTTTGCTTAAAGTAGCCAACAATTAGCTTAATTTAGGACTTGGTGTAAAAAGTTAAAAGTGCCACTTTAGTTTGCTTATTTAACAACTTATTTTTTAGTTTTATAAAAACTCATTTTTTTAAAGTTTTATGTTTTTGTCTGTTTTATAATTTTGCAAAATGAAAAGTTAAAAAAAATAATTTACCAAAAAGGGAGGCCAAGGATTCGACCCTTAGACCTCTCCTTTAACACATACAAGTCCCACCACAAATACACACTCACCAACGGCACCAGATAGGGCTATCTGTTAGCCTATCACTCTATTTTATTTTTATAGTCATTTTACCCTTCTTAGTTTATAAGCCCTTTTTGCTTATTTCTGGCTTATTCAATAAGCCATTTTTAGCCCTTTTGTTTTTCTTAAATCCAGCATTCTTTAAGCTATTTTTTTGCATTTTTTTAGATTTTTCCTAATTTATTTAGTATTTTTTTATTAATTTTTCTTTTCAAAACTGTTTTTAAATCATAATAAATTATTAAAAAGTCAAAAAAATTTAATTCTTTTTTTCCAAATTTTCTTTTATCATTTAGCACTTAGGAAAATTAGATTTGTTTTCGTAGGGTTAAAATTTCAAAATTTCGTTTTTTAAAGAACGGGTTTCGATCCCGTTCTCATTTTTAGGTTTTTAAGCCTTATTTGCTTTCGTTTTTAGGTTTCCCTTATTCGTTTTTGCATTTTAAGTGTAGAATTAAAATCCCAATCCAAAAATCTTAAACCATTCAAAAATGCGATCACAAACGTAACCGATTTTCAATTCACGCCTCGTTGGGAAACGACCCGGGAGATTTTTGATTTTCCTTTGGTCAAAAGGAATTTTTTGAGTCTTTCGGAATACGTATACTAAAATTGAATTATAATTATTGATTATTATTATATATTTATATATTTTTATATATTTATATATAGTAAGAAGTCTTTGGTTATCATTTTGGCGCCGTTGCCGGGGAGGTGTGTGCGATTTTCGTGAATGCGTTTGAAGATTAGTTTTTGAAGACCCTTCCCTCGTGAAGTTCTCATTCCCGTTTGTGAATATTTTCCTTTATTTATAAAAATACAAAAATACAAAAATATTTTCCATTTCATTTTAAAGAAAAATCAAAAAATATAAAAACATTATCCTTAATAATAAAAATCATCATCAATATAATGTTCTCAACTTGAACATTATCATAATAAGTTACCGAACAAAAGATTTAAAACTTGCCTTTGTGTCACTTGTTAAGTACGGCCCACCTTTAAAAGTTAAACAAACTCTAAGAGGGGTATAAGGAGGGTTGTTCCGAGGAACTACAACCCGAAAGGTGAAGGTTTTTAATAGCTTCGCGCTTTCCCGCTCCTCCGCTCCTTTGTGCTTTTTTCTTTTAAAGAGCTACCGTGAAGCAAGTTGATTATTGGTTTAAGTTATTCAATCTCATTTTGTCCTTTAATAAAATATGTTGTTTAAAAAATATGAAAAACCAAAAATAATATCCTTTAACCTCTTTGCCATTTAATTCTTCTTCCTATCCCTCTTAATTGTTTAATTCTAATTGCGTCATTCGACTATCGTCATTGTTTTCATTGTAAAAGTCGTATGAACGAAGATGAAGATCGTTGTTACCGGTGTATTTGTGAGCAGTGTGGAAAAAATTAAATTTTGCACAAAATTTTTCACAATGTCCTCCACAAATCAACGAAATTTTTTGTTATGGATGTGGGGATTCGTTAGACGATTTATTTTGTCAACGATGTACTTGTGATTTTTGTTGGAACGGTGCTCATTATGGTTACGATTGTCCAGCTCAAGTCTTGTTTGTCTACAATCAGGACCCGTGTTTCAATCAAAATTATGATAATTTTCCACAAACTTCACCAAGTTTTCAACAACAATATATTTGTTGTACCCGCTATGGGGGCCCGCATGAGACTTGTCAATGTGATCAATTGGTCTTCGATGAGCCTTATTGTGCAAATTGTGGGGGTCTTCATGAGACTTTCCAGTGTCAACCGATAAACCAGAATTATTACGAACCTAATCCGTGTTATGATTCTAGTCATTCCGGTTTTGACCAAATTGAACCCCCGCAGTTTCCCGTCATTCGTCAACCTCCTCAAAAGATGACTATCTAAGATATGGAGGATCTAAAGTAGCAGTATTTAGATGAAATGAAAACTTTAATTAATGAAAAGGATTATCGTAGTAGGAGAATTGATATTGAGATTAAGATTAATGAGCTTAAGGAAAATTTCAATGAAATGAGTATTGAAATTAATAAAAAGAAAAAGCTTCAGCAACTAGAGTAGGTAGCTAATCTTAGTACTTATCCTTCGCGACATTTCAACTCTTTTTTCTACGAAGATGATGATGACGAGGAATATACTATTGCAATCACACCCGAGAAGCCCGTTGCCTCTCTCATAATGGAGGATGAGCATCTTGACACTATTCCGGAAACAGAATCGGACGAATTCAGAAAGTCTAGTGTTGAGAACCTTGTCCCAACCCCAAGTGAGTTCGAGGATTTCTCCGATATCAAAAGTGAGTGTGATTTACCCTATTGTGATGATTCTCAAACGACTAATTTTTCAACGTTTTCCAATCCTCTCTTCGACGATTCTACCTCTAGTGATGACGAGTCAAGTCATGAGGAGGTTATAGACGTAATGAGTTTTAAAACTTATTCCAACCCTCTTTTTGATCTTGACAAGGAAATCATTTCTAGTAATTTTAATCCGATTCATAATGAAGACCTCGATTCTACGTTGACAGATGTTCGTTTTGATGCCGATTCTTATCTTCTTGAATCATTAGTCAATCGTGATTCTTTGAATACTTCCCCTCCCAAGATTGATTTTCTTCTCGATGAGTTCCTTATCCGATGAGTTTTTCGCCGGGGTGAGAACTCACTCGTCTCCAATCAATTCCACCGGGAATTGATAATATCAACCTTGATCCGAAGGGTGATATTTTGTTTTTGGAGAGTTTGCTTTACGATAACTCATCTCCCCGACCACCGGAATCTTTTCAAGACAATTCTAATACTATCATCGAGTCTCTTCCCACGTTTCCTATCCCCGTTGAGGATAGTGACTCTCTTAGGGAAGAGATCGATATATTTCCCGGTCTGGATGACTCAATACCACCGGGTATTGAGAGTGATGATTTCGACTCGGAAGATGACGATAATTCTACCTCCCCTTCCCGAGTTCGATTCATTTCATGTTGATTATCCCGATTCGGAGAGATTCAAACCATTAATGAGGTGGAAGACATCCCTAAGCGCCCCGAGGGAAGCGCCTAAATAATTTTCCCACCCATCCCGCCACCCATCCCGCCCTTCAATTTGATTTTGACTTTATTCCTTCTAATGATCTCGGATACGATCTTGATGTTTCTTCTCCTTCCGGAGATAGAAACAAGATTTACGATCCGGAGATATGCATTGAAGTCGAATCCACGAGATTTCTTGTTCCTCTTTCCCCCGTGATTGATACTTTACTTCCATTTTCATCCGAAAATAAAGACAAAGTTTTCAATCACAGTGTTCTTGCTTATAAGGAGAAATCTCCTCCTTCTTCATCACATCGGGGCTTGAAAGCTTTACAGCTTTCTCCTGAAAGCCCGATGTTGATTTCTGGAGACAACACTCCAAATTTGGGTGTTCGTCATCCCCATTTCTATCCCCCTTGACAAAGCTCAAGTATGGGGGGATCGGGTCAAGCTAAGTGACCTAAAATAAGCGCTTCGTGGGTGGCAACCCATGCTTATCCTAGTATAATCGTAGTAGTAGTATGGTAGTTATGTAGTAATGAATAAGTGTTTTTTGTTGTGAGAAGCTCGCCTCTTTCCTTTTCCGTGTTTTGTGTTTTATTTTGTATGTCCAAGATTTTCTGGATTTTTGAAGCCTCTCGTGCTCGCGGTTTTGTCCTTCGATCACAAGAGCTTCACATCCTCATCTTCATTTTAGGAATCCGATATCCAAATCTTATCGACTAACGTTTATCTTTAAGCATACTTAATAAACGGCTTAGGATTTGCG
>BQNB010158427.1:0-15033 GCA_026074375.1 Tanacetum coccineum
TTCCATTTTAGCCCCTCAACTTTCAGAAAAGTCCATAAATGGCCCCTCACCTCTTATTGGGCCTTAATAACCTTAATGGGCCTGAAAAACCCTAAATGGGCCTTACCCGGATCCTTAAGCCCAAATCCCTAGCCCACTTCCCTTTTTCATAAACCACAAGGACCAGTTTTGCAAATTTTAAAACTCCATTTATAACTAAAATGAGTAAAAAAGAAAAGAGAGGGACTCAAATTGCCAACTCCCCAAACTTCAAACCAATTTACCCCCGTTTTCAGTTATAAAAAGGGCGCGAAGAACAAATTACTGTTCATCGTCGTCCCAATTTACCCCCAACAAAATCAAGGGGCAAATGGTAATCAAAGGGTGCATTAGTCAATTCAAGAACTCCCTAACGCAAATGCAAGGACAAATTAGTCTAATCAAGGGGATACTTAACCTATCTCAAGCTCAATGCCACGTCAATCATGGAGAAAGCACAAATTCATATGGGTTTTTGTGCTAAAACACTCACAAAAGAAGCACAATGTCATCCAAAAGGGAATGACACGCTGGCAATCTTCAGGTGTCCACACAATGATCCAACGGCTTATAATAGCCCTCAAATGATTGAAGAAATGATTGGCTAAGATTGAAAGATTGGAGAGTTAGGCAAAAGGGTCTGGAAGCTTCAGCTTGGCACTATAAATAGGCTTTCACCTAACACACACACCTATCTAGTTTTTTAGTAGCTTTTTATGGTAGCTTAAAATTTCATTTTGGCTTATTGTAATTTTCTTTAAATGTTTTGTAATTTCTTTTTAAAGTAATGTAATCAGTAACTTTTGCTAATGAAATTCAGTTTTATTGTATCATAAGCTCTTTTGTTAACTCTCATAAGCTCTTACTTTTCTCTAAATGATAAGCTAAAGGTCATAAGCTACTAAATAAGCTCTTATTAGTCTCTAAGCTAATAATTGAGCTCAAGTTTGATTTTAATTTACCTAAACCTTTAAAAACAGCTAAGTACCTTGAACTTATTGGATATTAGCTTATGGAAGGGGAGCTTATCATGGAAGAGCTCCCATGGACTTATACTAGCTTATCCATTTGGATAAGCTAGAGCTAGTAGCTGTTCTATTAAGCTTCTGTTAAGCTGAAGCTTCAAGTAAGTTTTCATTTAATTTCTTAAGTCTTTAATATTTAGTTCAATTTATGCTTAATAGTATAGATTTGTTTACTAGCTTAATCTGTTTGCTTATAAGTGCTTATTTACCTTTATTCTAGCTTTTTAAATATGTTTAATAATCTGTTTTAGCTTATTATATCATAAATCATAGTCATCTCTTTTCTGTCATAAAAACCATAAAAAGCCAAAAATAAGTAGTTTAGCTTAGATTCTTAAATATAGCTTATTTGATTAATGAAAAATGTTTGTTAAGCTTGTTAAAAGCTGTTAGTTATCTGGTTATTAGAATTAGATCATTAGATTTTAAAAGCATAAGCTTATTCAAAGCTGTCACAATTTAAAGGGGTGTTTGGATTAACCTTGTTTGACAATCAAAAGTCAAAGGTTTTGTGCTAATTAGTTGAGTCAGCTTTAGTACCTCTTAAAAACATTAGGAAAAGAGTTTTCACAAGTTAGTGTTTAAAAATTAAAAGAGTTTGAGCTTATTTTAGTGTTTCTACACCAGGGGAGTCTTTCATATCTTTTTCACTTGTGAAAATTTGATCTAAGCCCTCTAAGGCTTAGATCTTGCTTGCTTTAAGTTTAAACACTCTTGGTGAGTGTATTAAGTGCAGAGGTAACCATAAGTGCAAGGATTTCCCTAGGAAACAAGGCACTTGTGAGGTTGCACCGTTTGCAAAGTGCGACGAAGTTACTAAACTAGATGTTTTTTGTTAATACACTTTTTGCGTAATTCTTAGTTAAGTAAAAGTAGGATTTAGGTTCTTAATTTCAAGTTAGATTTAAGTGAGGGTAGAGCTTATATATAAGTAACTATTTATATTGCATGTCTTGCTTTTTTTTCTTGTTTAAATTAGCGGTCAATGTCTCACAAAAGTCAGTCAAAATCCCAAAAAAAGATGATGTGAGTTCGGAGTGTCTGTGTGGGCATTTCAAATGTATTTTTTTTTGTTTTATGTTTATTATATAATAGGTGTTTTTTGGTTGTTGTCAGTGATAGGTTGTGTTTGTGACTTAGGGTGGTGATGCTTGACGAGTTGTCTATTCAACTTGCAGTTTGTTGAATGTATTTTTTTGAGCTGCTCCAACAGCTCTAGCCAATTTCAAATTAGCGTTTAATATTAAATCTCAACAATATTACAGCTTCTATAAAAGCAGCTTAGCTAGTTATAATTAGCAGTCATGTATTCCTTCGAGCTGTTTTTTATTATTTTAGCAGTTCTAAGCAGTTTTAAATTAGCTTTTAAATTCTTGTTTTAGCTTTAGGTTCTATATTTTAAGGATGAAATTAGTTGATGTTTGTTGTTTGATTAATGTAGCAAAAGCTTAATTTTGACCCAAATTGGCTTATTTGAGCTTTTTAGCTTAATGGGATTTTTGTGCTTTTAAGTGTTCTTACTAAGTTTAGCATTTTCATTATAATTTTAAGTTGGCTTTAAAGGGGTTTCAGCTTTTATTTTCTTTTCATTTCTGATTAAGCATCTCATAAGCTTTCTAGATCACTTTTCCTTTTTTTTGATTTGAGCTTTTTAAAATGAGCTTGTTACAAGTTTTTAAGTGAAAATAAGCCCAAAACCCCATTCACTGTAACAGCTTATTGATAAGCTGTTCTTGAGCTTATTACTTAGTTTTAGGTTAAGTCCCGTTTATTAAAATAGCTTATTTTAGTCTCTTTATTAATTCCTGGTATTTAGTTTTTCTTAAAAATCAAAAAAATAAATAAATAACCAAAAGGGGTTGCCAATCTTCGAACCCACGACCTCCCACCAAACACATATGCTTAACAAGTTTGCTTTAACATTAGTCTCTTCCATTAGTATCAACACATTTAAATCACTTGTACACGTTTTTATTTTCCTTTTTATAAATAAGTCGTAGCTTAATAAGCTCATTTGAGGGCTTATTCGTTTAGCATTTTGATTTTTCTTATTTTTCTTGTGTTTATGCTAGTATTTAAGATTTTCCCAGAATTTTTAGATTTTTCCAACTTAAATTTTATTTTTTTATCAATTTTCGAAAGTTAAAATCTTATAAAATCAATAAAAAATAGAAAAAAGTTTCAGAAAAATACAAAAAATGTTTTAGGTTTTTAAAAAATAGCTTAGGTTTACCTCCGGGTAAAATCATTTTTACATTTTTAGATCTTAATTTCATTTGAGCTTTTTTTTTAAATTTTAAAAATAGGATCTTATTATAAATTAGTTTAAATATATTTTCTTTGCTTTTATAATATTTTAGACTTTTCTAAGCTTAAAAATCATTTTTCCAAATTTTTAGTACTTAATTTCCTATTTTTTAAGATTTAATTAGATTAAATTAGTTTTTAATTCATAATAAATTCAAAAATAATCAAAAAAATGTGTTTCTTTTACCTAAAATTCTCTTTTATCTTATCTTAGGTTTAGAAATTTAGTTTACATTTTTAGGGGTTAAATTTAGTTTACTTGTTTAATTGTCGCGGTTAATTCGTTTCTCGTTATTTGTTAAGTGCTTTAAGTGTTTTTAATTGCTTGTTTTTATTTAGTAGTTATAGAAAACCCAATCAATCTTCGAACCCATTAAATCAATATCCAATATCAAGAGAGGTTTCAATTTCTCAAATCATTGGGAAAACGACCCGGGAAATCATACTTCCCGGTAAAGATACGTATTTATATATTATATATATATATTTTAAAGAGTGAATTTTCCTTAGGGAATTTTTCTTAATTGCTCTTGTTGAGATATTATATATTAGTATATCTTGTATCGTATCAAATTTTTGGCGCCGTTGCCGGGGATTTGAGTTAACGAATCTCTCGTTTTGTGTTTGTTGATAAGATTTGAAGATCCTTTCGTCCTCGAAAGTTTCATTTTTGTTAAAATTTTCAAAAATCCAAAAAAATCATAAAATATAAAAAGTAAAAAATATTTTTCTTTTCTTTCTAGTATAGCTATCATATAAAAAAAATCAAAAATATAAAAAATTGTCCTTTAAAAAAGAAATTAAATAAACAAAGTTGGTAAACGAACACCAACAAATAATATCTTCAATTGAGATATTATCATAAATAAGTTCCGGTGAACTTGAAAAGTTCCCAAATCGAACCAAAGATTTAACACTTGCCATTTGTGTCTATAGAAAAGTTACGGCTCACCTTAAAAAGAAATTTTTAAGAGCTACCGTGAAGTAGTTGATTATTTGGTTTAAGTCTCTTTCGTGTAACCGTTAAAATTTGTTGTTGCTAAAAAATTAAAAAAAAAAAAAAAAATTAGTGTAAAATTTTTCTTTTAATTTTAGATTTTTCCTTTTTAAGTGCATGCGCACTCGCTCGCAAACTCGTAACCGTAACCGTCGTCAACAACAACAAACCCTTCCGGTTGTTGTTGAACCTTGTAATTTAGAAGAGCCAATTCCCGGACAAACCATAGTTGCGATGGCGGATCGAACTATAGAGGAATTACTCCGTGCAACACCGATGGGTTACAGAAGAGGCTTATTGTTTTACCAAAATTTCAATGACGTTCATTTCGAGATCCAATCTAATTTGCTTCAATTGGTTCAAGCGAACCAGTTAATGGTTTAGAAAATGAGAATCCCTCATGCTCATATTAATGTTTCAAAAGGATTACTTCGACTTTACATTAGATTGTGTCCTCATGATGTGATTTCTTAAGCTCATATTGTTTTCTTATTCGCTCGAGGGACGCCGCTAAAAACTTGGTACGTGAAAGAACCTCCGAATTCATTTTGACATTGGGATGATCTCGGTTACCTGTTAGTTAACCAATTTTTCCCCCTTCAAAATCCATATCACCTTAAGAACAAAATTTCTCATTTTTCACAAGAATTTGATGAATCTTTTAGTGAAGAGTTGGGAACGTTTTAAGGTATGCTTAGATCTTTCCCTCACATGGATTTTCGAGTTAAACTCAAGTTGATTCTTTTATAAGGTTTAACCGAGAACGACAAGAATCCTTAAATTCCACGGTGGGTGGTAATTTGTTAAGTAAGACTACTAGGGAAGCTTTGAATATAATTGAAAACAAGTCAAAAGTGTGTTATTCGAGAAACAAAACAAATGCTTCTAAGGTTAATTCTTGGGAATTGTTAGCAAAATAAAATTTGGAATGAACGAGTTGAAAACTTGACGGATAACTTTATGTCCTTAGTCGAGATTGTATCAAAAAGGTTGTTCTTCCGCACGTAGATGGTTGAGGAAAATTGTGTTACTTGTGGTGGAGCTCATGCATGGTATAATTGTCCGTGGGCTACGATATTAAAAAATGTTTGTGCTACCACGGGAACTTATAACCAACAAGCCCCACCGAATCGAGTTAGTAATCAAATGGCACCACTTGGATTTGCTCCGGTGCAAAATCAAGGTCAAAACTGGAATTATAACAATCACGGTCAAGGGAATAATTACAATCGAGGGAACAATTTTCAAAATCAAGGTTTTCAAGGTCAAGTTAATCATGCTTTGAATTTTCAAAACCCAAGGTTTTTCAAAATCAACGTTCAAATGCCTTATTATCAACGTGAACTGGATTTTTCAAATGGATTTTTCGAATTACAAGAAGTCTAATGATCAAACGATTAGGAATTTGCAATATCAAATCACTTCGATGAAAGGAGAGTTAAAGAACGAGATTCAAACTACCATCAAAAATCAACAAACCGCTCTGATGAGTCAAAATAATGCTTTTCAAAACACGTTGCAAATAGTCTTCAAAATCCATGTTATATAGTTTCTTTTCAAGCCCCAGAACCTCACCTTCAGGGTTCTCTTGATCGAGTAATAAGATTCCTAACCGAAGGCGTGTTGAAAGCGATCACCACCCGAGTGGTGTAGCTTACGAGGACCTCGAATCAACTTAAACCTTCTCTGAAAAATGGTGTGGAACGAGCTGTCGACTGGTAATAAATGGACGAGGAGCAAAATTATTTGCATGGAACAGTACGCTCAAATCCACTCGGTTGTCCCTTAACCAATTTCGGAACCGGAGATTCTGAGACTTTACAAATCGACTCTGATACTGGAACCGAGATTCGAGAAGACTGGTACCTAAGCGAAAATATTCCTTACCCTTCAAGACGAGACAATCAAAAGAATCGAGAAAAAGCTTCATACCAAAAAGAGAAGATTTTTCAAATGTTTCAAGATTTGCGTTTTGATATAAGTTTTGCGGATGCTTTGTTCTTTAGTGCCGGAGATTTGCTCCTACGATTAGGGAATTTGTTAATGAATAAAGAAAGGTGCTCGATCAGCGAATAAATTTTCATTGAACGAGAATTGCTGGCAATGCTCCTTAAATAGCTTACCGATAAGCTAGGAGATCGGAGGAAAAATTTCTTATTCCTTGTGAATTTCCGGGAATGGAGATATGCTACGCCTTGGCCGATCTTGGTGCAAGCATAAATCTAATGCCCCTTTCGATTTGGAAAAAACTTTTGTTACCCGAACTTTTACCGACTCGAATGTCTTTAGAGTTAGCGGACTAATCCATAACTTACCCTAAGGGTTTAGCCGAGGACGTCTACGTTAAAGTTGGAAAATTCCACTTTCCTGCCGATTTCGTAGTTGTCGATTTCGAAGCTGATCCCCGGGTACCTCTTATACTTGGAAGGTCATTTTTGAAAACCGGTCGTACCTTAATTGATGTTTATGAAGGGGAAATCACTCTCCGTGTTGATAATGAAGCCGTCACTTTTAATTTAGACCAAACCATGAAATATCCTCTACAAATAGACAAAATCGGTTAAACCCGAATTGACATCTCATTGATGAGATTTTGTGTGGAGAGGTTCGGAATTATTAGGATTTCCTAGTGATGATTTTTCAACTTGCAATCCCACTTCGACGTCTGAGCCGTTTACTTTGGAAGAAATTGATGCTTTTCTTTATGACAAATCAATCTCTTTGGAAAGTGATCATGATTATTGTGATCCGGAGGAAGATATTTATGTGCTTGAACAATTGTTAAATGATGACCCGTTTCAACTTCCTCCGATGGACCTTAAGCAAAGTGAAGTTACCGAGGCCAATCTTCATTGAAGAGCCTCAAGATTGGAATTAAAAGACTTACATCTCACTTTAGATATGCTTTTTGGAAGAAAACGATAAGTTACCCGTCATCATAGCAAAAGGTTTAAAAAACGATAAAAAGAAGCAGCATAAAATATTCTTAAATTATCTATAAAAACGTGCCATTCTTGATGCTTAACCGATATCAAAGGGTTAGTGACCTCGTTTTTCGTACTCATAAGATTTTGATGGAAGCGATTGTAAACCATCGGTGCAATGTCAAAGACAGTGGGGTGACATTGAGTAAAAACCGAAAATTATGAAGTCATTAGAGAAGGTGATTTAAACTTCTTGATGCGGAATGAAATACCGATCTCGGTCAGTCCGTGGGTTAGTTCCAATCATTGTGTTCCTAAAAAAAGGAGTTTATGACCGTCGTTGCAAATGAAGAAAATGAATTAATTCCGACACGTCTAGTTACCGGATGGAGAGTATGTATCGATTATAGGAAGCTTAACGAAGCGACTCGTAAAGATCATTTTCCTCTCCCATTCATGGATCAAATGCTAGAACGTCTAGCCGGCAATGAATTCTATTATTTCTAGTATGGTTTTAGCGGTATTTACAATTCATATTGTCCTCTTATGATCAAGAAAAGAACGACTTTACGTGCCCGTATAGGCACTTTTCTTATCGTCTGTATTGCCAATTTGGATATGTAATGCTCCCTGGGAAACATTTCAACGTGTATGATGGCAATTTTTCGACGATATGTAGAGAGATATGGAGGTGTTTATGGATGATTTTCTTGTTTTTGGTGATAGTTTTGATTTACTGTCTTTTCTAATCTTGAACGGAATGTTAAAAGATGTGACGACAATAATCTTGTCCTTAATTGGAAAAAATGTCATTTCATTGTGTAAAGAAGGTATTGTCTTTAGGCTCATAAGGATATTAAGTCCGTATGAGGCTTCGACGAGAAATGTCGATGTGATTGCTAAACTCCCTCAATCCGACTACCGTTATTTAAAGGTGTTAGAAGTTTTTTACAGGTCATGCGGATATTACTGTCGTTTCATTCAAGACTTTTCCAAGATTTCTAGACCAATAACTCATCTTCTTGAAAAAGACACACCGTTTGTATTTTCTCAAGATTGTATCAATGCTTTCGAAACCCTTAAGAAGAAGCTTACCAAAGCTCCGATCTTAGTTGTCCCGGATTGGAACCTACCTTTCGAATTAATGTGTGATGCAAGTGGTATGTGCTTAATTACACATACCTTTTACCTTTAAAAACGAGCTAAAATAACCAAAAACGGACTTAAAATGCCAAATATACGCTTGTTTTGCTAATTGTATTGTGCAGGAACGGATAACTAAGAAAAGGACGAAAAACAAAGCCAAAACGACAAAACCGGACTCAGAATGGAAAAGACTGTGAAAGACAAAGCCAAATCGAAGCCGAAAAGTCAATCAAGTCAAAAAGTCAACAGAAAAGTCAACTGGTCAAAGTCAAAGTCAACCCCGACAAATCCAAAAGTCAACAAATCAAGAAATATAAGTTTAAGGGTTGAAATTGCCAAACCCCTAAACTTATATTTATAAGAGAAAAGAGAAAATGAAAGACAAGAGGTCCGGGTGAGCAAGACTCGAACCCGTGACCTCTCGATACATTCCCCTTTCTACACACACCATACCGCTGCGCCCTTGGGTCTTTTTCGTTAAAGACTCAAGGGCTTTGACTCTTATAGTCATTTTCACCCAAATAGCTTATAAGCTGTAATAGCCTAATTTCAGGCTTATTTCTTTAGCTTATTTTTGTTTCTTATTTTTCCTAGGACTGTCTTAGTGTCAAGTATTTTGTATAAATTTTTCAGAATTTTTCGTAGTCTTTTACTATTTTTTATAATTTAATTTAGTTTAAACTTTTAAAAATTCATAAAAAATACAAAAATTATCAAAAAAATATTTTTCTTTTTTAGAAAATTTTATTTTGGTCCTATAGTTTGGTAGGATAAAATTTAAAACTTTTGTTGGGTCATTTTTAAAATTTTCGTTTTTTAAGAACGGTCCGGTTTGCGGGATTTTGTCTGGACTCGTTTTTGGGTCAAACGAATCTCCCGTTTTCGGTCTAGTCTCTTTATTCATTCTTCGTTTTTGTCACATAGAGTAGTTAGAGTGAAAATTCTTCGTTAGGGTTATTTTTAAAGTATTTTAGGGTTTTTCTCCTTTTGTTCGGGATTAGGGCTCTCGTTATCTAGTTTAATTTAGTAAATTTTCTAGGTTTTCCCTTAAATGTTTTTGTTTGTTATTGTTTTAATTTGACTTTTTCATCTCTCAAATCAATTACTTCATTCAAAACTCAAATCTTCGACTGCTAACGAATCTTCCATCAGCCTCGTTGGGGATAAACGACACGGGAACAATTATACTACTTCTCGGTTTCATTTGATTCTGCTTTTATGACTATTCTTACTTATATTTTTTATTTATTAATATTATATATTATTTTAAGGTGTATTTGGACGCAAATCAATTTTTTTGGCGCGTTTGGGGGAGGTGTTGATACTGATTATCGGTTACGTTTTGACAAAATTGTGTTTGAATCTGTGAATATTTTCTTTTATAAAAAAACATATAAAATACAAAAATATTTTTCATTTTCTTTTATTAGTATAATTATCAGATAAAAAAAAAAAAAAAAAAAACCAAAATATAAAAACACATTGTCCATAAAAAAGAAATAAAATTCACAAATTGGTAAAATACCAAAATATAATATTCTCAACTGAGGTATTATCATAATAACTTCCGGTGAACTTGTTGGTTCCCAACTCGAACAAAAGATTTAAAAACTTGCCTTTTGTGTCTCTTACAACGTACGGCTCACCTTGAAAAGTTAAACAAACTATAAAGTGGGTATAAGGAGGGTTGTTCCTAGGAACTACGACCCGAAAGGAGAAATAAGCTTCGCGCTATTCCTACTCCTCCGCTCACCTGTGCGTTTATCTTTTTAAGAGCTACCGTGAAGTAAGTAGATTATTTGGTTTAAGTTGTCTTATCTCATTGTCCGTTAAAATCAATTGTGAATAAATCATTAAAAAAAAAAAAACCAAAAAAAAAAAAAAAAAATTTTAGTGTAAATTTTCTTTTTAAATTTCTATTTTGTGCATGCGCAACTCGTTCTCAAGCCGTAGACGTCGGCAACCACAAGTACGACAACTTCTGTTGAATTCCAATCTTGTGAAAAACATGATAATCCTCCATAGTTACGATGGCTGATAATCGTTACTCATGGGCACATTGCATCGAAGCACCCACCGAGGGGTACGAGATGCGATAGTTATTCAGAGATCACCGCGAATAACTTTGAGACTCAAGCTTGGTCTTTTGAATCTTGTCCAAAAAAGCAATTTTTGGAAAATGATAAAGGAAAGACCCACATTGCTCACATCCGTTATTTCAACAAGATCACTTCTACGATGAAAGATCCCGAAAGTACCAAATACGTGGTTAAACTTATGCTTATTCCCGTTTTCTCTCGAAGGGGAGCCCAGATTGGCTAGAAAAGAACCCCCTCAGGTTCGATTGAAACATGGGATGTTCTTGTTTCGAAATTTAATTACAAATTCTTCCCTCACCTTAAAAACGAAACCAATCTTAGAAATGAAATCACGAGATTCAGCAAAAATTTGAGAGACGTTTTATCGAGGTCTTGGGATCGTTTCATGATCTTTTAAGGGGATGCCTCTCATCAGGGGTTTTCAGAATTGGCATCAACTCGATACATTCTATAATGCCCTTAAAACTCAAATGATCAGATTCAATGAACTCTGTGCGGTCGGTAACTTCTTAGACCAAAATGCCTCGAGTATGTTAAAAATCATTCGGGAGCAATGTCTAAGGTACGTCAATCAAGATCAAAGCTTGTTGTAGCTAAAATGAGTACAAGCTCTTCCACCCCAGCAAGTCCTCATATGATGTTGCTGCTGAACTTCAAAGACACTGGTTCGGGCATAAATTCTCGATAGAAAGAACAAAACCCAGCTTCCGCCCCTTAAAAGCGGTTTCTTGAACAAGAGTTGTGTAACTTGTGGCGGGGGGAGGTCATTCTTATCAAAAATGTCCATCCTACTAACAGCAACATTTCATGACAAATCCAAAGAGTATGTGTCCAGGCCGCTGCGGCCATTTCAACCAATCTAATTGGTTATCGACCTCCGTGGTCTCAAATCAAATTCGACTCCTGGTTTCTTCCTCCCATTCAGAAATCACTTATGACCAAATAGTCAAAAAACAATTTCAATCTAGGAAATAACTTCAATTCAAAAGCAGAGGAAACAAATTTAAAACAAGGTCAGATTTATCGACCTCGGTCAATTCAACACAGTAGCTCATCAACGTAGCTCATCAACAGTAGGGCTCAATCAAGGGACCTGTCCTCAGGACACACGGTGTATTTGTGTAAAAAACAGATTTTGATAAGATATGTCACAAACCTATGATGCAGTGTTGGAAACATGCAAAACCCAAGTCAAAACTGCAATCCCAAATGGCAATTTTGATGACATGCTTTCATAATTTGTTATGCTATACAGCTTCTACTTCCGGTTCTGGAACTCTACCTGGGTAAACATGTTACCAAACCCTAAGAAAGATTGAAAAGGTATCACTACCGAAGTGGTGTTACCATCCAGGACGAAAGCGTTAATCATGATACAGAGGTGACAAAGGACCGATGCCTTCATGCTAATAACGGAAGCACGAAGACGTCCAACCTCCTTGTTGTTCAAATTCAGTCTCGTAATCCAAACCTCTCTACAGGAGCCCAATGTGTCCATGTTGTTACTCAATTTACTAAAGCATCATTCCATTTCATCAAGAAGAAATGCTGAAAAAGGGCAAGGAAAAGCTAACGACCAAAACGAGAAATTCTAAGCAAATCTTTAGAGTTTGAGTTTCGAGATTAGACTTTCGATGCCTGTTGCTCATGCCTAAATTTGCTTCACTTTAAAAACTTAATTGGAAAACAAGAAAAAACTGAGCGAATGGGCAAGAACTCCTTGAATGAGAACTGTTCAGCGGTCATTCCTCAACAAGTTACCAAAGAAATACTTGGGACCCTGGCGTTTCTGATTCATGTGAATTTTACGGGGATTAAATAACTGCAACGCATATTGGCCGATCTTGGTGCTGAGCATTAATTCATGCCTTATGCAGTCTGGAAAAGATCTCGCTTTTCCGAACTAACCCCAACTTGCATGACGTTAGAGCTAGCAGATCGTTCAATCCTGAACCAATCGTGTATTGCTTAAAGATGTCCGTCTTAATGGTGGGAAAGTTCCAATGTCAGCCGACAAGACTTCGTAGTTGTTGATTTTAAACCAGACCCCGAGTTTACCCTTAATTCTCGGCGATGTTTCATTGACATACCAGTTCATTCATTGATAGATGGTATGAAAGGTGAGATTTACCCTTCTTTAGTTGGGCAGAAGCCATCATATTCAATCTGGACCCAAACTTCAAAAAATTCACAGCTGAATTAACAACCATTATGACGGTTAAACAAAAAAAAAATCGGGGGGGAAACTTTTTTTTTTTTCATTTTGATATGGCTTGTGATGAGTTATTCCTCAAAGAGGTCTGGATTTTCAAACGTGATCGCGAGTGGCAATCCCACTCCATATTTTGAGCTTTATTGTTTCTACTGCTGCTCCAATCCTCATCCTTTGGGGACAGTGACTTTCCTTTTTAATGGAAGAAGCAGAATTGTTTCTTGCTCTGAAGATGATCCAACTTCATCTGAAGTTGATCCAAATATCAGGTCCTGAGGTGGACATCCTACTTCTTAGAAGCAATTTTGAACAGTGATCCACCACCCCCTCCCAAATCTATGAACAATAATAGCCTGGAGTTAGGAAAAGAACTCAAACTCTATGAGCTAAAACCATGAATCTTCCAGTTGTATGAACTCCGAGGTTGAACTCAAGGAACTGCACCCCATATTGAGTAACGCATTTTTAGCAATGGTGACGACAAGTGCCTGTCATAATTGCTAGAAGACTTAAAGATGAGGAAAAAGGCAGCTTCTTCTCAAGGTTCTCAAGGTCCCACAAGCGACGCCATCGCTTGGAAACTCTCTGATATAAAGGGTGTTAGCCCAGAATTTTTACTCACAAAATTCTAATGGAAGAGGACTATGAACCATCTGTGCAAAGTCAGAGAAGGGTAAACCCAAAAATCCACGACGTTTATCAAGAAGGAGGTTGAAAATCCTTGACGCTTGGAGTGATTTCTTCCCCATCCTGACAAGGCCTAGGGTTGAGCCGGTACACTGTGTACCTAAGAAAGGAGGGCATGACCGTCCACAAATGATGAAAATGAACTGATTCCTACTCGATTGGTCACGGGATGGCGAGTATGTATTGATTACAGAAAGCTTAATGAAGCCACCCGAAAAGATCACTTCCCATTGCCCTTCATGGACCAAATGCTCGAAAGACTAGCAGGAAACCAATACTACTGTTTCCTCGATGGCTTCTCGGGTTATTTTCAGATCCCAATTGACCCAAAAGATCAAGAAAAGACAACCTTTACTTGCCCATACGGAACTTTCGCCTATCGTCTGCCATTTTTGGGCTATGCAATGCTCCGGGTACATTCCAACGATGTATGATGGCAATCTTCCACGATATGATTGAAAAAACGATGGAAGTATTTATGGATGACTTTTCGGTCTTCGGGGATTCTTTCTCTACATGCCTATCCCATTTGGAGAAAATGTTAAAACGGTGTGAAGACACCAATTTGTCCCTAAATTGGGAGAAAAGCCATTTCATGGTAAAGGAAGGCATTGTTCTTGGACACAAAATTTCTAAGTCGGGAATTGAGGTCGATCGTGCTAAAGTTGAAGTCATAGCCAAGCTCCCTCACCCGACTACTGTGAAAGGTGTCCGTAGTTTCCTTGGGCACGCCGGTTTTTACCGACGATTCATTCAGGACTTTTCAAAAATTGCCCGTCCTATGACTCACTTGCTTGAAAAAGAGACTCCATTTTTCTTCTCAGAAGAGTGTATCGAATCCTTTAATACACTCAAAAGAAAATTGACTGAGGCTCCAATCTTAATTGCTCCCGACTGGGACTTGCCCTTTGAACTAATGTGTGATGCAAGCGACTTCGCAATTGGGGCAGTCCTCGGGCAAAGAAAAAACAAGCATTTTCAACCTATACACTATGCTAGCAAGACTATGAACGAGGCTCAAACTCATTACACTACGACCGAAAAAGAATTACTTGCCGTGGTGTATGCTTTCGAAAAATTCCGTTCATATCTTGTTATGTCCAAAAGCATAGTGTATACTGACCATTCTGCCATCAAGTATCTCTTTGCCAAGAAGGATGCTAAGGCAAGACTCATGCGGTGGATCCTATTGCTCCAAGAATTTGATATTGAAATTCGAGACAAAAAAGGAGCAGAAAATCTTGCTGCAGATCATCTTTCAAGACTGGAAAATCCTCACCAAGATAAGTTCGAGAACAAGGAAATAAATGAAGCATTTCCTCTCGAAACCCTTGGATCTATTGCTCTTAAAGATGATAGTACCCCATGGTTTGCAGATTTTGCAAACTACCATGCGGGGAAATTCGTTATCAAGGGAATGACATCCCAACAAAAAAATAAATTCTTCAAGGATGTCAAGCATTATTTCTGGGATGATCCCTTTCTGTTTAAAAACTGTGCTGACCAAGTGATCAGACGTTGTGTTTCAATTTTTTTTTATATGAACAGTGCCCCCAACGGTCGGTGAACAGTAACCCTCAATGGTTACTTTTCCCCTTTTTATACAAAATTTTCTCCT
>BQNB010158428.1:0-15032 GCA_026074375.1 Tanacetum coccineum
GTGTAAGATAACATTAACGGAAATGGAAACGGATGGGATACATTTGGGTGGTGATTTTGGGTGAATTTAGAGTGGAAGGGTTAGCTAATTATTTATACGAATACATGTTAGTTTGGTTGCTAAGCCAAAGACTCGAACAAAATATACAAACTCTATAAAACTCTACACCAATCTCTTTCTTTTTCTTTTCTTGGCTCTAAAATAAACATAGACATAAGAAAATGGCAGCCTGTATGTTTTTTTTACTTTTTTATATTTTTTCGATTCTTTTCTTTTCTTTTTCTCATTTTTTTCGTACACTTTTGCCCTGCCATTGCTTAAACATATAAATCATGAGGGTTTATAGATACACCCCTACACTTGAACTTTTACATACTCGATTATTTATAATCTAATTAATGACCCGATTTGAGGTGGATCAAAATAACATGGAGCTTATTGAGCTCTATTAGGGGTAATAAATTACTTCCTCCCTAATTCTACTACCATGAATCCTAATCGTCCCAAAACAGTATTTACAAGGATAAGGACTTAGCAACCGTGTACTCAATAATAAACTTGGGTTAAAACAATAATGTACTAAAAGCGAGTACATACAAGGTAGGCTAAGGCGATTTGGGTGTAACGATTGGTTTAAGGGTGACAATGCTCTTCATTAATAGTCTAACTTAACCAAAAAATTACAAGAACCATGAAAAGGATAGGCTCGGAGGGTTGTACTAGGGGTATCTTGCACTAAAAATGAGTGCATGTCAAGGGTGTGGGATAGTTATATGATCGGTGTGACCATCATAACAATTACAGGTTTAAAACATGGGTTAATCCTAGTGCCTCTTTTCTAGCAAATCCTAATACTTACTATGCGGTCTCGAGATGCATCACAAAAATAAGTTTAGAATTTAATATACTACCGGTACACTCATATAATTTAATACCGATACCAATGCTCTAGAAAAGGCGACAAAGACCATACGTACACATCCGTAACGACGGAATAGACACATATGACTGCATTCGAACCTTAACTCCCGAATAAAGCAAATAGTACAAATATATCTTGGGTATCAAAAATGGATACCCGAAATTATCAAAAGATCTAAGGCAAACTCATATTTTTAGGTGAATACAAGGGTTTTTGTGCAAGTCCATATACATTCCTATCCATGATACTCTAGTAAAACTCGATAAATTGTCGGAATGAATGTCATAATTTTTTTTTAAATTTGGGTCAAAATTACCTTTTTATGCTATGTTTCGATATATTACCCATCATTTTAAGGAACAAAGCAATTGGCTAAATAAGGAATAATTTTCTAATGTCAATATTCACCCCTACACTAAAGTGAACATTATCCCTGATTTTCAAAAGAAGTACCTTAAAAACGAATAAATGGACCAAAAACAAGTAAAGTAAACTATTACACCCCTGTTTGCTTCAATAATGGAGACAAAACAAGATTACTGGATAAATCGTCCCTCCAAGAATCATCCAAATGAAACTTCCTAAGACATTACCCAGCTTCTTTCAAGTCAAATATAACCTGTAATCAAAGACAACTACACCAAGCATAAAATTGGTTGTATAGATATAAATATAACGAGAATTTAGTGTTTTGACTCCATGAAAGTAGTAAAGATAGGATGAGACTAATGATGTAATTATAGGTTTATGCAGGTTCACAAAAGAATTACAAATTTTAAATATTGCACATTTTATTTTTCAAAAATACTAAAAAATTTGAATTTTTACATTCCTAGAGACGCGACGTCGTCGGGTGTTAATCCCGACGCCGTCTCCAGTATCTGTGAGAAATTCTTCTTTGTTTTTTATGAGAAATTTCATGCACGCAATTTTATTAGTTAAATCTGAAGAAAGCACCGCATAAAAACCTAGAATTAATCGTTACAATCATATCACTCGAAACTGACGCGAATTAATCTAAACAATTTATTTTAAATGTTTGAATTTGGTTCTTAAAAACCGGATATATTCCCCTACACTTATTTTGTTGCAAAATATCTTTGATTGCAAATAAGACGAAGTCATAAACAAACAAAGCATGACTACAAAATTCAATCAAACATAATAAAAAAACAATAAAGAATTAAAACACAAGGGACTCCTAAGTGAGGGAAAAATAAATATTGGGTTTCCTCCCAAGAAGCGCTTTTCTTTATTTACGAGTCTTGTAGCTAGACTCAAAGTCACACGTCCTTAAGTGATTTCATGAATGCTCACATGTCCATGAATGAGCCATTCTTTAATACTTTCATCCACTTAGTATTCGGGACCAAGGTTCAAACAGTTCTTGTACATAAATTTGTTCTTTTTGTATGCATTCTTAAACCCATTAGTTAGATCTCTTTGATTTAGCACAAGGATGGGTGGGATCTTACTCCATGATACGTTCCCCTAATGTTTAAACCTAGGTATGGTGTGTGGCATTTGGAATGTGTAATTATCAAAGATCCTATTGAAAGACATTAATCCCTTAGCGCAATCATATTCGAGTTTAGTGATTTTCCTAAAGAGTTTACCCATTACAACTTCATCCTTATTTATCTGAATAAATTATATTATGTCTTCCAATACCACAAAATCCGTGATGTTGGTGAAGCTGCCTACAAACATGTAGACATCCTTAAAAATGGAAACTAAGTTTTTTCATGTACTTTCTAATCCTTCTACCATTATAGTGTTGTAGGCTTTATGCGTGATATTTTTCATTGGTAAGAAGGGGTCAAAGTAGGTGACAGAATTCCAAAATCCAATCATACATTGGAATGCCAAGTCATTCCCATCGAAACTATTAATTTCCTTTTCTCGACATAGCATTCCAACATTTTTGTACTCAATCAATTCATTAAGCACTTCACGGTCATCCAAATCATTGTCTGAATGAGGAAAGGGAGAAACAAGGGGTGTGTCAACTGATTCATCATCAGACTCAAGGTCATTCATATTAGTCTCATTAGGTTGGTTGGCAAAGTTATTAAGGAATCATTCAATACTCTCTAAGGGAGAGTCAACAAAGTCCAAAATTCTTTGTAGCTCGTGGAGCTCTTGGACGGCTTGTGCACGCAACGCAGCTGATAGGATAGGACGATTACTAGTTGGTGGTGGATTCGCATTCTCCATAATGAAGAATGGAATAGTCAATGAAAATTACAAACAAATACACAAAGAAAAGATAGACTACGAGAGAGCTAATTTACAGAATTAAATTCTCACTTGAAAGGATTCAAGCGAGTAGAACAAAGTTAAACTATGATCTAAACCTAACTATTCCCCACGCAGCGGCACCAAAAACATGGTGTGAGGGTCGTAGAGACTTCTATAAGAAGTTTTACAACTCCCTAGGCAGTGTACCTAATCATTATAGTGTAATGCAAGACTCGGGGGTTGTTATCGTTCTCTAGGGGAATAGGTTAGGAAGGCTTAATCATGGTCTAACAGAATTCTAGAGGTTGAGAGAAGATTATTTTTGTGTTTTTATATTTTATGAAAGCAAGTAAATCTATGGGTTGAGAGATTGGTTTGTTTAACTAATTACTAAATTAATTAATATCTAATCTATTGGTGATAACTTTATGATAAGCAAATGTATTTACCTAATCATACACTACTCCTCAGATTGCTTCTCCTAGATCCGTTGCTTTGTCACACTTGTGATAATCTATGTAAGTATTTCCTAGGTCATGAACGGATTACATGAACCCGCCGTCTATTTAATATTCCGTTAAGGCAACGTATGATGCATATTTTATTTTAAAATATGACTTTTACCAAGTTTTAAACTTATAAAACTCGATCTACCTGACAACGTACTAATGGACAGAGAACCCGATCGTGCGTAGTAAAGAATGGTAAATCCGAGGTCGTCCCAAGAGCTAAGTCGTAATTAGTTTTAATTTGAAATGTCACGTTTATAAAATGGTTTTTGATTTGAATTGAAAGGAATTGAAAATAACAATAAAATAAATAACTGAAAATAAAAGAGTTAGAGATATCAAGAGAGAAAACATGCTAACCTAGTTACTTCATTATTATTGTTATGAAAGCGCTTTCCTATGCAATGTTAAACTATGGTTTCATTAGTGGTTTCTAAGGTCGAAAGACTTGAATGTGCATATTTAGTCTATCCTATACTTCTTACGATTCCGAATCAGTCCCAAATCATCTGGGAGGTAGGTTATCCAGGTTGCAGTAATTAATCCCAACTATTCCCAAAACATATCTAATAACCTATAAAGATTAGTAACCTTCTCTGAAAGAGTTCCTATGCTTTTTAAGTATATTAAATGATAAGTGCGGTGACCGGTTAGTTCCTACACTAGGTAAGGAGTTAGTGATCCTATCTAGTACCCATTGGATCCCATATTAACTAGATAATCTAATAATGGGGCAAGCTAGGTCCAAACCACCGGTACTACCAAAACCCAGGGTTACACGATAATCAAGGAATATCTAACGAAACCATAATTTAACAGGAAACAATCATAACAACAGTAATTACATAACTAGGCTAGCACTTTAAGTGCTTAGCCGCTCATGGTAATGGAAACACAGCAAGAAATAGAAGAAATCATAGATTGAAAACTCATAATTATAGTATTCATATTTGAACGATTAAATACAAAAAGTAAGTAAAGTGTGGTCTCCCTTGGACTCCAGGTGGAATTCTTTGAAGGTTGGAAGCCGTTGTCGCCTCTCCAATTGGCTGTGGAGGAAGTGATATCGAAATAGCTTGAATAAGGCCTCTATTTATAGGTATCGAACCTGTTATGGCATAACTTATAAATGTGTTACGCCATAACCATCATACACGGCATTCCATATTTAAACAATTTGTTACCGTGTAACCAGATATGGTGTTACGCCGTAACCTTCAAATAATGTACATAAGTACGTGATCTTCATTCCATATTTGTGGATCTTCATGGTTATGGCGTAACTGGATATGGTGTTACACCGTAACTCTAACTTTGACAAGATTTTCTTCCAAATATATGGTTACAGCGTAACTAGATATGGTGTTACGCCGTAAAGAAGTCCAAGATCTTCTACTTCTTAATATATGTTACGGTGTAACCATTTTTTGGTGTTACGCCGTAACATTCTTTCAAATTATGCACTTTAAGACCATTTCCCATGTTTTTCTTGACCACTTTCCTACATTTCACCTAAAAACTACAAAATGATAGAAAATATCTCGTTTTCGAGTGTTAGTGAAACATTTGCAGGTAATATAGGGGGTATTTTGCCACCAAAAAGTATTAAATATTTGATGTTATCAAATATCCCCCCACTTGACTTCTGCTTGCCCTCAAGTAGAACCTGTTAAAACATTTCATAAAAAGATTTCTCGAGAATAACTTTAAGAAATGAATTTATAAAACTCTTATGCTAGAAAACATCAAAGCCGAACACCTCACGAAAAGGGGATAAAAAGTCACTCAGCTCTCCACTAGTCTAAGTGTTTCATTTTCGAGGTGATCGCTCAATTGCACAGTCATAGCATGTATTCTATCATAAGCTTGGAAAGTACACAAATCTGCACCAGTTAGAATTAGGGTCTAAATAATTCTCAAAGGCAACAAGGGTAATATGGTTTTAAAGGGTGATAAAGGGGTTATGATAGACATGGGATACACATTTGATGGTTGTTAATATAAAAACATAAAACAAATAGTCTAAAATAATCTAAGGTTGTCATAACTAGCTACTGTCCATCCATGGGTCCAAGAGTTTAAGTTCAAAAATCTGATCTTCAATAATAGGCTACCAACTCCATTCTTCATGAGTATTGGGATGACTTGGTGTAATAATGGGCTACCAGTTCCATTCTTACTGAAATATCTTGCTGCAATAATGGGCCACTAGCTCTATTTTTTATTATTTTTTTATTTTGCACCATCTTTACATTTTTAGCACATGAGTGGCTTTTTGTTTCACCCTCTTTTCTTCATTTTCTTCATAATATACAAATGTTACAGGAGTTTATATCTTTAATTATTGCCCCTGCAACATCCGATATTATACACACATCCCCCCACTTGAGATAAACAATGTCAAAAGTGATGATACAAGGGGGGTCTTTATAGATCATAACTGATTTGTCTTCCACGAATGCATAAAATTCTCATTCCTATTCCCCCGAACCATAGACTTAACTAGCCAGAAATTTCAACACAAAGAAAATTAAGACTACAGGGTAGGCTAAGGTGTAATGGTGAAATGAAACATATAGAGTAGGGTGAAAACATAGATTGGTTTATCAAGGGTGATCTAGGGGTATCTTGCATAAATAATAAGTGCAACAAAAGGGTTTATCATGGGAGGTCGACAAGTCAGTGTAACAAGTCGATAAACACACACATATAGGCTATTTGGGTGATTTCCTAAGTGTTGCCTTATTGAACTATCTATTCCTGCGAATCAATTAGGCCTCGAAATGATGTACATGCCAAGTTTTAAAGTCTACAAAACTACCGGCACACTTAATATTTTGGTGAATTTTTTGAATAATATGACATAAACGGAATATTAGGCATAAATCTCACCAAGTATAATAGAGGGTAATGTGCATTCGGCAAAGATTAATTCTAGTTATTTAAGAAAAATTTGTCAAAAAATTTTAAAATTGGCATAATTTTCAGAGAAAACTAGAAATTCAAATGCAAAACATACGTCAAGTATTAATTCTACTCCCATCCCTCCACTTGATTTGTACAATGTCCTTATTGTATATTTAAGAAATGAAATAAAAAGGAAAGAGTAGAATTAAGACAAGAAACTCCCTGAGCCTTGCTTCAAAATTTGAAATTTGGCGGAAATTTTTATATTATTTCCGTCTTCTTGCAAGCTCTCTTTCGTAGGAATCACGGTTGCATTTAGTATATGCAATAAGCCTTTTAAACCACTTGGTGGCCCAAGTGGACAAGTTTAGTCTCGTGAGGGCTTCCAGAGAACATACCCACAAAGTCTATTTACGTATACAAGTTTAGACATGTTTAAAACTTAAATTTTTAGGATTTCAGAAGGAGGTTACGGCATAACCGTAGAATAGGTTACGTCATAATCAAGTGGTAAATTTTTTAAGTTTTTAAGATGTTACGGCGTAACCGTGAAATGGGTTACGTCGTAACTATAATGGTTACAGCGTAAACTAAAGTTGTTACGCCGTAACTGCTGCAATTTCAGCAAAGTTACCACATGATTATAAGTCGAGTCGGTCTCGATAATTGCCTCCTAGCCTCTGGATTCTACAAAACAAAGTAAGAAACATGCAAACCAACTAATGTAAAAAGGAAATTTCATTAAATAAAGGACGGGTTATCTCTCGACAAGCACTTTATTTATTTAACGAGTCTTTAAGTTAGACTCGAGCTTATTCTACGTCATCTCGTCTTCATAATTTTCAAAAACCTCCTCCATAATATTGCTTCTTATAGTAGCGACATTGTTCCTTGTCCGAGGTAATTATTCAGTATTTGAAACTTCAAGTTTCGTGTAAACCTCTCCTGGTCCTAAACTATATCGGGTAATTTTTACTTGTTCAATTACGATTGGAAGTGGTTCAATATACGGCATTCCTAGCAGCCTACATTGTCTTTTATTATATTCCTCCTCATCTAAATCTACGAATCCATCATATGACGTTGGTTCGAGATAATCAATTATCCCTTCAATGTTGTTTTCGTCATCATACGCCCCTTTAAACCATTCTTCATGTAAGTTATGAATGATCCTTTCTCGTATTTCATTATTCCTACCATCCCCGCATTGTTTGGGGTCATAGAAGTCATTGCTGTCATCGTAATCTACTCCGAATCGCTTTCTCCGGTGCTCGATGAGGATTTTCTTTTTTCTTGTTTCATCTACTTCCCCATATTATTTAAGCTTAGTCCATTCCATTCTATATTTATGCGGTCGTTATCATTCTCACTATTCCAATAGCATCGAATTTCATTATTGCGTGAGCTTCCCCCATCACACTCTTCGCTTGATGGGTTGCATGATACCCATACCTCTCTAATCCAATTATTTTGTTGGTAAATCAAGGCGCACTAGTGTGATTTTCCTAAAATGGGTTTAGTGTTTTCTCCAATAGCTTCCTGGGCTGTTAAGCAACACTTATGAGTTATTTCATCGTATGTTTCCTGAATTACTACCTCATAGGTGAACAAATCAGTGTCTATCGTAAGGATTTGGCATGATTCACATGTATTAGTAGTGTATGTGAATAAATCAGATTCTATGTTCATTAATTCATCCTCTTCTGCTATCATGCTGCTTTTGATTATTAGGACCGATTCATTTCTTATATCAGGTAACTCACTTTTCATTTTAAAAATAACTTTTTCGTTCCCAACTTCTAAAGAAATAGATTTTTTTAAGACATCAACTTTAGCGTGGGCAGTTGCGAGTAGGGGTCTTCCTAAAATGACAGGCATCCTAAAATCTTCCAGGACATCAAGTATAATAAAATGTATAGGTAAAATAAATTTATCAATTTTTATCAGAAGGTTCCTAACAATCCCTTTTGGAATGCATTTAGAATTATCGCCCAGCTCTATTTTCATCTTAATTATTTCAAGTTTCCATATACCTAGACGTTAGTACATAGAAAAAGGCATGATGCTAATGCTTGCTCCTAAGTCTGCTAAAGCGTTGTTAAAGTCTAACCTTCCAATTGAGCAGGGTAGGATAAAACTTCCAGGATCTTTCTCCTTCAGGGGTAGTTGGTTAAGGAGAAGGGTTGAGCATCTGCGATTTATTATAACGTTTTCATCTTCCATGGTTAATGGCTTGTTGGCTACCAGGTCCTTCATAAAGTTATGATATTCTTCGGATTGCCTGATTTCTTTGAGGAAAGGTCAATTTAACTTAATTTTCTTTAGGCTTTCCATGGTTTTATAGATTAATGCTTCTTCGGCATGTTGTTCGAGCCTTTTGGGAAAAGGAATAGGGGGAACGTATAGTTCTATGTAGTGGGTCGTTGTTTGTTTTGGGGAGGTTTGTTTTAAATCTTTGTCAGGGTTGATGTAACATTTTTGGATTCATCGTCGTCTAAAAATCCAAAGTTAGTGAAAATTGCCTTGCAATCCTCATTTTTATCTGTCTTAGTTACTGCTTCCTTGGCTAAATTTGTCACCCTGGACTCTAGTCCTTGAATGATTTCATCATGGTGGTTTTGGCTTTTTTCTAAGTTATGGAAAAAAGTTTTCAACCATTCGTCTTGTTTTACCTAATTCATAGAGGCTTCCTCGGTGTATTTCTTGATTGTTTTGGCCAAGATTTTCCCTCCTCCATTATTCCTGTTAAAAGGCATTGTTCGTTCCAATTCTCCATATCTGACCTCTTTAACTTGTTTAACCTCCTCGTTAAGAGGACAATCCTTGTCAAGGTGCGGTCCTTCGTAAATTTAGCATCCAATCTGGATTGCATGAACACTTTCCTTTAGCTTCTTCATGTCTCTTCCCAGGTTGTCCAACTTATTTACCAAAGCAGCTAGTCCATCCTTGCTACTACTGCTTCTGATATTCCTGCTTGTTGTTCTATCGTGCCATTTTTAAGAATGGTCAGCCATGGTTTGAATTGATGTGAGAGCTTGAACTGGTGTCATCCCAGGGATTGGTCCCTGTGAATCAAGTAATTTACGGTTCATAGTGCTTAAACCTTTATGAAAGATATTTACCTTTTGATGATTATTGATGTCGTAGGTAGGGCACTTGTATAGCAGGTCATTATACCGCTCCGGGGCCTGGTATAATGATTTGTCTCCTTCTTGCTTGAAGTTGTGAATATCTTCAAGCTGCTTTGCGGTCATAGAAGGTGGGCAATACCTTTAGATAAAGGCCTTTTTGAGGAGATCCTAGGTATTGATAGTTCCTAGGGTGAGTCTGTCGACCCACCTTTTTGCGGAACCGGTAAGAGTAAAGGGAAAAACTCGGAGCATGACTGCGTCTTTAGAGACTTCAGGAATATTGAATAAGCCAATGATGCTAAGTACCCTATCAATGTGATCATGAGCATCATCGTCTTTGTTCTAAGAGAAAGTGTCTTCCCTCAATTCGCGCATGAATTGACTCTTGATTTCAAAATTGACATTGCCTCTGATTTCGGGTTTAACCACGCCCGGTGCCTGGTTTTCTTGTGACAATGCTAAGTATTGTTCCATGGTGAGAGTATCTACGTCTACTCCTGCCATAGTTCTTGCAGATATAGAATTTAGGGAAAGAAGAGAAATAATCAAATAATCAAATTAATTCTAATTTTTAGCTCCTTGGCAATAGCGCCAAAAACTTGATGCATATTTTATTTTAAAATATATTTTTACCAAGTTTTAAATTTATAAAACTCAATCTACCTGACAACGTACTAACAGGCAGAGAACCCGATCGTGGGTAGTACAGAATGGTAAATCCGAGGTCGTCCCAAGAGCTAAGTTGTAATTAGTTTTAATTTCAAATGTCATGTTTATAAAATGGTTTTTGATTTGAATTGAAAGGAATTGAAAATAACAATAAAATAAATAACTAAAAATAAAAGAGTTGGAGATATCAAGAGAGAAAACGTGCTAACCTAGTTACTTCATTACTATTGTTATGAAAGCGCTTTCCTATGCAATGTTAAACTATGATTTCATTAGTGGTTTCTAAGGATGATAGACTTGCATGTGCATATTTAGTCTATCCTAAACTTCCTATGATTCTGAATCAGACCCAAATCATATGGGAGGTTGGTTAT
The DNA here is from genome assembly GCA_026074375.1 of Tanacetum coccineum. Lineage (NCBI taxonomy): Eukaryota > Viridiplantae > Streptophyta > Magnoliopsida > Asterales > Asteraceae > Tanacetum > Tanacetum coccineum. Next base: position 10,754 of record BQNB010158428.1, read on the forward strand.
CCAGGTTGCAGTGATTAATCCTAACTATTCCAAAAACATATCTAATAACCTATAAAGATTATTAACCATCTCTAAAATAGTTTATGTGCTTTATAAGTATATTAAGTGATAAGTACAGTGACCGGTTAGTTCCTACACTAGGTAAGGAGTTAGTGATGCTCCCTAGTACCCATTGGATCCTATATTTACTAGATAATCTAATAATGGGGCAAGCTAGGTCTAAACCACCCGTACCACCTAAACCTACCCAAAACCCAGGGTTTACAAGGATAGACAAAGGATTCCAACAAAGCATAATCTAACAGGAAACAAACAAATAACAATAGTAGATTCCATGACAGGCCAACACGTTGAAGTGCTTAGCCGCTTATAAACAACATAGCAAGAATTAATAAGGTTCAATCTTGGATTGGATGAATCAAATAACGTCTATTTTATAACATCATTTATCCTATATAAATAACCCATTTTCTGTAACACCCCCAAATTGGGTCGCAGCGGAATATGAGTATCCGGGAGCGTTACATTATAGATCAATAGCACAAGATATGAGAACGACCTCTAAAAGAGTCGTTTAAAATACGATACATTGGATTTATTGAAATTGTTTAATACAAAGCACAACGGCTTAAATTGTTCAACACTTGATAACAAAGATTTTAGATCATAACAATATCCCATCATGTAATGACTCCAAATCTTTAATGCATGACTCCCAAAAGACTATCCCAATGTATCCTTAGCACCTCGTGCCTCATTGACCTGAGAAAAACATGCTTAAAACGTCAACATAAAGTTGGTGAATTCATAGGTTTATGTAAATGAAATGTTGGACCGTAAGATTTTCAAGTGTATGATAATGCAACATATGCAAACATCACAAATGTAATTACGTTTCCCTAAGCTCATGACACCGAAGCTCGACATGTATGAATGCAATATAAATATTGCCACATTGCCCGTGATGATGTTCTAACCCGCAACATCCGAATCCGACATGGTATACATCCGTTGGTTCACTCCGTGACACCAGTGAGAGCTACTCACCCGGATGGGGATGTCAACCCCAATAGATCTATTTATAACATTCGCGCTCACACAAAGTAATTGACAGTTCATGATAATGGCTCAAAGGGTTATCGCTACTTAGGCAAACACGTAATCATGATAAAATGTACACTTACGTCCAATTTGTAAAACAAAGCATGTTTCTCACCCCAAAAGATATAAAACATTTATCCAAAACGAGTAAAAGTGGGGCTATGAACTCACATTGAATATTGATAATGTAGAAGCAAAGTAGTGGCACGAAAAACGATGCAAAAGACTTTATCCGCAACCTATGAATAAATAATACATATTCACAAATCGGAAAAATAAAAATATAAATACTTGCAATCTTGTCCCTAGTGTGTGCTTGATTTAATGATATTTGAAGATAATTCCTCGTTGTAAAATGGTTAACTTTATCGAGTCAACGTTATAAAAATATAAGTATATAATTCACGACTTTGAATTTTTAAGAAACTAGGTTGTACATACTTTAATTCATTAGTTTAAGTCTTGGTTTGGTCACTAAGTATGTAAATTAATTAGTCGAAATGATAACGTTTTACTTTTTGAGTAAAACGTATTTCTTACTAAGTTTTTACTACGAGTTAACTTAGAGTTTTGAATTTAATTTACGGGTTCGATAGTTGACGATATTTCAAACGACAAGTGGCTTGGAAAACAAGGTCGTGGCGTCAATAAATTTCATCATTAGAGTTTGGCCAAGAAGGTCGTTTAACGGGTTAAAATTATGGCCAAATGTAGGACCGTTAAAATTAATACGGGATATACGGCTGACTTTGCCCACATCTTGTGACTTTGATAATCAGTATTATGATGAGGTGAAAGTACCTTTGAAAACTAGGTCGTGTCTACTATGATTCACTTTTTATAATTTTTGGGGGCAGAGATCGTTAAGAGAGTCGAAACTGATGCTAATGTAGGCGGGTGTCGAGGTGTAAAATCAGCACGTGCTGGCTTTTATCAGCGTGTGCTGAGTGCGATGTCCCCACTTTAGCCTCGAATTGCGATCAGAATCCTACACGATACAGGGGGATGTTTGTCCTAGCTCAAAGTGGGTACGTTAGGCTTTAAGTACTAATATTTGGTTCGCCATTTTGGGGAGTAAAATGGTCACAATAATCCGTGGCAAATGGCCTGTTGGTTGTTGCAAAATAAGGAGAACATAATGACAGTTTTTGGTTTCTTTACGTCTAACTTTGAGATTTCATAACTATTTCGTTTCTCAACCATTTCCTGTGATTAAAGTTGCTAAATGCAACAAGCCATGTCAACTATAAATTGCCCCTACTCATTCTCCCTACGCCCTAGCCTAAGTGGGTCAAAGCAAGGCTCAAAGTTGGTCCAGTGGGGTTGTGTTATGACAAGGCAATTGGCAGACTTACACCTCGAGCTTTAAGGCCTTATAACTATTTATTTGCTTGATGAAATTTGGTGATATTAGGGGTGAAACACAGGTTATGCATCCTTCTTTTGAAAATACGTTAGTCGCTCTTAAGTGCTTCGTGTTTTAGGGGTTGGATAGTGTATGCAAAGTCATGGTGTAGGCTGCGTTCTAATTTTTTTTTATATACATGAAATCATCTTATTCGAGTCCTAACTTCAGCTATGCATGATTAATTTTTATAAGGATGTTACCCTTGCATAACTACGTCTCAAGATAGTTAGTCCATTAACAATCATATAGCAAGAAGTTTGCTTAATGTATGTACATCAGAAGATGACAACATAAGTTTTGCTTTTAATTAGGTTTTAAGCACACAACTAGGACATACAATCGCATATATATAAAAGGTAATTAACAATATATTTACTCATAAACACGCAAGATGAGGTCTTACAATGGTCCTAAGAATTAGCGAGAGATGAGTGGCGAGTAAAATGCTTATAACCAAACCGCATACACCCTTAGCTTTCAAAAGCTTTAACCAAACCGAAACCTTAACTCGTTTCTTTATCGATCCACCTAGCTTGTAATACCCCTTTACTTGTAGCTACTGATTGCGAATTTAAACAAGCCAATAGAAGTGTTTGGTGTGATGTTCTTAGGTGTTAGGTATGCGAATTCAGAAGGCAACAGTGAGAACATATGAGAGTTGTGAGCTTGAGAAACACTAACCTAAGATTTTCTTATATACACAAAAGAATGGGTATGCATAGTGTTGTTTCCTGAAATCACATTCGTTTGCTAAGCCATTCATGGCAAGGAATATCTTGGATTTAAGTATGGTCAGTGTACATGGATTTAAAGTTGTTTACCGTTTGTGTTGTGTGGGAAGCAATGCTTGGAAAAATGGCAGCCATAGGATTCACGGGTATATGTTGGGTTGGGTAAAAGGAGGGTTGGGCTTTTATACATGGGTTAATAGAGTTATTGTGTAATGGGTTTATGCTCTCCTTTTTCTTAGTCGTATGTGAGGATTTAAATATGGGAAGGCACGGTTGTTTTGCTAGATTGTAGGGATTTTTTTTAATCCTAACTGAGTATGTGCTAATCTTTAGGAGTCATATGAGTTTTTATCTAGTTTGTATTTGTTTATCCTAACTGAGTATGGAAGTTAAGGTTTTTAGTTTAGATTATTTAAAAGGGTTTTTACCTAGATTAAAAACGAACGTGATTTTATCATTTTCTTGCCATGTGAATATATTAACTAACGAGTATGATGGACTTAGGTAAAGCCTTAATGAGTGTATTTGACGCTTTCTATCAAACGTTGAATTTTTGAGCTCACGCGATATAACTAATGTTATTTAAATGTCCAACTATACGAATTTAGTTAAAGAAATCAACGAAATTATAAAGGAAATTAAATTTGACGAAAGTACGGAGTCGTAATATGACCTGTAAAACACTGGGTGTTATAGTCTCCCCCAGTCATATGAGCCTTGTCCTCAAGGCTTAAGACGTTATAGTGGATGAAGACACTCGATTTGTGAAGAGGTGTGGTATTTCTTTTTGAAGGAATCTTCCTGTTCCCAAGTGAACTCATGACCTCTCCTAGAGTTCCAGCGAACCTTAACGAGTGGTATTCGGCTTCGCTTTAATCGTTTGATTTCCCGTTCCATAATTTCAACGGGCTCTTCCACAAATTGGAGTTTATCATCAATATGTAGTCTTCTAATGGAACAGCTAATGGTTCGTCGAAATAACATTTCTTCAAGTTGGACACATGAAATGTATTGTGAACCCTGCTCAATTCTTGAGGGA
>BQNB010158430.1:0-15032 GCA_026074375.1 Tanacetum coccineum
AAAAAATAATAATGCCTCGCACCTACGCGAAAAAAATTAACGACCCGCAGCAACGCGCGGGTAATCATGCTTGTTATATACATATACTATAAATGGAATAAAACGCTGCCGTTTTGGTAGCTTGCTACAGTGCTACAGTATCCGGGCCGGCCCATTTTACTTTTTTTTTCTTTTTCTATAACTAGGCAAATTTAAAAAAAAAATTTGCTCGGCACAAAATAAGAAACAAAATTACAAAAGTACTTAGTTATTCAGATCAAAAAATATCTGCGGCACGAGACCAAACACATAAGCTGATGTAAAAAAAAAAAATATTGCACAAAATAATTAAAAAAAATTGCTCGGCACAAAATAAGAATTTTTTTACAAAAGTATTGATTTATTCCGATCAAAAAATACCAACGACATGACGCTCAACACATAAGCCCATATAATTTTTTTTATTACAGTAGCTACAGTAACCGGCCCATTGGGCTCCCACCTTGGGCCGGCCCATTTGACACCTTTTTTTTTTGTTTTTCTTTTTCTTTAACTAGGCAAATTTTTAAAAAAATTTTTGTTCGGCACAAAAGAAGAAACAAAATTACAAAAGTACTTAGTTATTCAGATAAAAAAATATCCGCGGCACGAGACCAAACACATAAGCTGATATAAAAAAAAAACTATTGCACAAAATAATTAAAATTTTTTTTGCTCGGCACAAAATAAGAATTTTTTTTACGAAAGTATTGATTTATTCAGATCAAAAAATACCCACGACATGACGCCCAACACATAAGCCCATATAAATTTTTTTATTAAACATGACACTGGAAAAATAAAGCCGCACAAAATATAAAAAAAAAACAAAATTTAACACCCCGCATCAACGCGCGGGCAATCATGTTTAACACATATTTACCCAATCTCAAAAAATTATATTAAAATAAACCCAAATAGCAAAAAAACAACTTTTAAACACATAACCTTTAAAAAATTAGCATAACATACAAATTTTAAAAATAAAAAACACCCACATCTATGATAAAAGAAACACCGCTCCGCAGCAACGCGCGAACAACTATGCTTGTTTTAACTATTTTTGAATCGAATCCAAAATGGGTTAAATGGTCTCCTAGAAATGGCCCATTAAATTATGCGACCCGGGCAAAATGTTACGAAGGGAATTTGTTAATTGGGTTTTTTGTTGATTTCATCAATCATCTTTGTATAGTTTGATTGTCGTTTTTCTTTTTCTTTCTTGGCAATCATTCTAATATGAACATTTTGTACGTTAAAAAAGCGGTATTCAGATGACAAGTACATTAATTGTTAGAAAGCATTATTTCATGTACCTTTTGCTAAATCTTTTGACTATGTCTTCAACATAATTAGCAGAGGATGCCAGAGTATGTGTGTGGTGAAATATGATCAGAAAAAAATATTTACCTTGTGGGCGTGTCATTAGTTACCCATTTTTTTTTAATGTGAGCCAAAGATTAGGGTTTTTAATATTTCGTCAATTTATGTTCAGTGGGCCGAAGTGGGACCAAATATCGGATAAGGGGTCCCGCGAGTAATCGAACTTTATTGACTTGCGGCTGTGGGGTCCCTTCGCGGGATGTTGTTTGTTCTGCGGAAGGGCTCTATCAGTTGTCTTATTTCTTCCGGGCCGTGCCGGGGCATCGCCGACTGGATTAGCTTGGCTATTGAGCTTTCGCGATGCCTTGTTGGGCTTGGGCCCATGTATAATTTTGTAATCCAGGCCGAAGGCTGGTACTCGTATTTACGTCATTCAAGTACCCCCAGTTTAGTGTGTCTATTGTGTGAGGAATTGTTATTGCGTGCGGTAGATATCACTAGACTCAGATTCCGGTACTCCTTGTATTTTTTCGCCCTTCGTGCTTGTCTTTCTGCGACGTTCCGTTGCCCTTGTTAGGTGGGACGTGGGTGACGTGGTCTCTTCATGGTCTTTCACCTTCTGACTGATTTGACTGGTTAGTCCAACTGCTTAACTGTCATCACTATCTTTTACTTCTCTGGGCATTGTACTAGGAGGGTCATAGCCAAGTGAAGCATTCTGGAAGGTGTGTGCACTTCCTATACGAGGGTATAGATACTCGGTGTTGTTTTCACTCTGTTTCCTTTTTTTTTGTTTTTTTCATCTTCTCAAATTATAATACACCATTGTTAATAAGTTTTCAAGCTTTTCAAATTTGTTTCTTTGTGCCCACTTATTTCGAAGAATTTTCAGCTTTTAGGTTAGGCCCCAATCCTTGCTTACTTTTATCATGAGCATTATTACAGATATAAAGTCGGTTCTACTCTAAAAGCTCTAATAAAATTTTGCCACCGTATCATATTCCTGATGAAGTTCATCCACAATTGCCTAGCCCTAAAACAATTCATGAAATGCCTACTGGCAAAATAGGTGTATATACTAGATTCTTCGAGTATGCCAATTTTCGATTACCACTTTCCACTTTTCTTGTTAACGTGCTCAGACACTATCACATCCATATATCCCAACTATCCGTTATTGGCGGCCAAGGTGTCTCATTTTGAGATCCTTTGCCGTGTTCACGATTTTTGAGCCTAACGAGATGGGCTATTCCGTTGTTTTTATGTTAATTCCAAGAACAAGGCACTGGGGATGTCGTTTAGTAAAACGCCAGTGAAATGGATTTGACCGTTTGTTATATCCAAACCCTTTAGCACTCATTAAAAGCTGGAAAACACATCAGATCTTTTGGGTTGACGCGTTTGCGTGTCATGCCCCCATTTCCATAGAATACTAGCAAAATGTGTGTCAACAGAGGACCCTTTTCAAAAGTCTTTCGAGTTTAAGGCGAAAATCATTATGCTACCTTGTTGATATCGGCTCGTTCAAGAAGTATCCGGAGCCCTTCATTTGTGTAATAGGAAGTAGTCGTAACGTATACTTGGATAAAGGGATTACTTATTCCATAGTTTTGCGTACAACTGGCGAGGGTGGGTGTTTATTATTATGTCTTACTTATGTTTTTGCCTTTTATCATTTTTGCTGACCGTCTTATTCTTTCCTCTTTTGCGTGTAGAAATGGATTTGCTCTCCTTTATCCAGACTGCCGATCCTACAAGGTGAGGGTTGGTGAGAGGCAGCGTGCTGAAGATGAACCAAAGTTGTGGGATACTAGGATGGGACATGTTGTCCTCTGCTTTAACCCTTGCTCCCTGCTCGAGCTGAAAAAGCAGAGGTTGGATGCTAGTGTTGGACAGGTTATTGATGAAGGTGGTAGTGAGTTAACTAGCAGAGCAGGGTGATTCTAGCGTGGTGGCATGTTGTTGGTATTCTGCTGGTTAGTGAAGCTGCGGAGACTGTTGTTGAAGACGTAACTCTCTGGCAACCAAAGTGTCAAGAGAAAGGAAAACGACTGTTTATGATGTGGTGCCTTCAACCCTCCTAGAACGTTAAGGAAAGATCACGGAACTTTTCAACTGGCTCTATCTGTTGCTGGTAAATCTATGTCCGCGCTCCAAAGGTTACTTGCTGGAGCTGTGTTAAATCCGAAGGTTGGGATTGCGGCCTTACCTACCCTACCCTTTATTACTTCTTTTGTGTCCGTGACACCAGAGCGAGAGAGTGAGGATCAAACTGATATCTATGCCAGGGCTATCTCTGAACCATTACTGCTCCTCAAGGTTTGGGTCCTATCTTCAGAGTCTTCTCACCATTCAGGTGATAATTTAGCGGAAGCTGAGTTGATTCTTTTGCCATGCCTTTCTTCATGATGCCAGTCGCTTATACCGTTACTTCTATAGTTGATCTGCTATTAACTGTTAAAGAAAATTTGTTGAGTCTTCTGTTTTTGGTGGTGATTCTTCTGGTGGTGGGGCTGACCACACCGTAGGTGGCTTTTCTGACCTTACTGGCAGTGACTTTATTGTTGGTGGTAGCCGCACTGTCATTAGCCCAGATGTAGATCTTCAAAAAGTATATGTACCTCAGTGGAGTCTAAACCAATGGCTCGTGCTGGATGGACCTGGTCGTTACTTGCAGTGAGATTGTGATGAATTTGCTCTCCTCTAAGTTCATTGCGTCAATCCGTGGGATGGGTCATGACCCAAACTTTTCTCAGAGTTTAATGTAGGGGCCTGCTCGTCAAATGTCCCTAGTGCTGAGAAGTGAGGATGCGTGTTGAGTTACAATATTTAGAGCGAGGAGGAGATTGAATTCTGTTGTGGAGGAGAAAAGTTCTTTGCTGAAGGCCAGGGATGCGGAAATTGAGAGTCTCAAGGCACAGTTGCTTGTGAAGGAAGCGGAAGCCGCAGAGGCTATCCGTCTCCGTGCCGAAGCCTCTAAGTTTGAGGCTATTAAGAAAACTCTGATAATGTGGCTTAATTTACACATTTCTTTTTCCCTCTAAAAAACGAAGCGTAAATGACCTCAATATAACAGACAAAAAACTGCCAATATATGTTGTTTAGCATTTGTAATTGCTGCAGACAGGGATCTCTATCAACAAAAGGCAGAAAACAAGCCCAAAAATGACAAAACTGAGCATGAATGGAAACCGACTGTGCAAAATCAAGGCCAAGTCGAAAATATGCCTCAAAGTCAGATATCAATATGAATGGAATCAGCTGTCAAACCGGAGCGGGGATACTGAAGAAAACTATTGGATGCAATCTGAAACCCATCCGAATCGGGCCGGGAAAGCCCAATAGTATAATTAAGAGACTGTGCAGACCAAATGGCCCTCAATCAATTTCAGACACACCATTTCAGTGTGCAATTGACCAAGACTTTGATAGGCCCACATCTAGCCAGTTACAGCAATACTCAGCCATTGTACACACAAAAACCCTTTTACTACCTTATTGGCCCAGACACAGACTCAATTGGGCCCAATACAAGCCCACAAACCTTATTGGGCCCAAATAAACCCAATTGGGCCCAATACACAAACCCTAAACCCCAATAACATAAGCCTAAACCTTATTGGGCCCAGACACACTCAATTGGGCCCAATACAAGCCCAATACAAGCCCAAGCCCAACAAAAGCCCACAATTCTTTTTATAAAACTTTAGGGGCTAAATTGCCAATTTTAAAAGTTGTTTTATAAAGAAAAATGAAAAAAATAAAACACAAGGGCTGTTTTGCAATTGTCCAAACTTCCCTTTTATTCTTTTAGTTATAAAGCGCAGGGACCATTTTTGCAATTTACCAAAACTCTTTTAATTCTTTTGTTATAAAACGACAAGGACCATAAGTGTCACTTTCTAAACTCAGTTTATAACTGAGTTTCGGCTTATAATAAAATGAAAAGAGAATGAAAGATGGGGGGTGCTTTTGCACCTTCCCCAAACTTTCCTTTTAAATCCTGCAACCAACCCTGTACTCGAACCCCTTACCCGCCAAAACCATACCTCCCTCCCCCATGGTTTATAGCCAATACCACTACCCCTAGTACACTTCCCAGCCTACCCTTCACCATTTCCCACCTCCCCATTACCCCTATAACCTTCCCAGTTGACAATTCACACAACCCGCACCCCCATCGATGGCTGAGAATGTTGTAAGGCCAATGGAAGGCTAGGATTGCTTGGGAAGCTTTGTACTCTCACAGCAAGCACAACCCAAGACCAAGTGATGCCTTTGGACTGCTATAAAAGAAAAAAGAGCAAGCCCGAAACCACACACCACTTTTACTATGATTTTTTTTAGTGTAATTTAAATTCAGTCTTTCTTTTAAGCATTTTAATGTAATTCAGCTTGTACCTTACGAATTTGAGCAATATATTTCAGTTTTCAAGTTACCTTGCTCTTTGATTTCAAATTTAAGCAAATTTTACATCATTAAGCTCTCAATAAGCTCATGTGAGCTTATTACCTGTTTTTAATGAATCATTCACTTGTTCTCATCATTTTACATTCATCATTACCACTTGAGTTCATTTGATCAAGATTTGGCAGCTTAATAAAGAAATAAGCTGAAAATAGCTTATTGAGCTTAAAGCTCTGGTTTAGAGGCTTTGGAAGCCACTTAGGATCACAATTTGAGCCACTCACTCAACTAGAGTGGCTCTAGTTCTGAGACTCCATTATTTTCAGGTTCTACTTCTTTAGATTCAAATTAGCTTAAAAGTAGCTTTTACATTTGCTTATTTCTCATCATTCTAGCTTAATTCTCTGCAAACATGTTGTTTAAAGCTTTGTAATTAGCTGTTTTTAGTTTTCATAAGATTTAGTTTAAGTAATCTTACTTTCTTATATAATTCTGTCACTTAGTGCTTATAGCTACATAGAGTAACTAGCTAAATCTTTCTAATAAGCTAGTAATTTTAGAGGTCACTTAGCTTAAGTAGGTTTATTATAGTAAGTGTAGATAAAAGGTTTTAATAGTTTGAGCTTTGAAATAGTTTTTAGTTTGCTTAAAAGATTGACAGTTACAATAAAGGTGTGTTTGGTTTAAGCTAGATTTGACCTTTAAAGTCAACTAAAGTTTGTCAAATCTTTCTACCTAGTTGAGTTAAGTCATAAACTCACAAGTTAAAGAGATTTTAGAAGTTAGAAAGTAGAACTCAAAAATTTAGAGTTTATAAACCTTGTTCCAGCACCAGGGCAAGTTTTAGTTAAAAGAAGTTTGAATTTTAGTATTTTAGAAGTGATTTAGAAGTTAAAAGCTGTTTTGTGATAACCTAGTTGAATTTAGTAAAGTGTTAGTTTGAAAATTTTAACCTGCATTTTTGTGCAAAGCCAATTGCACCAGCTGCCATTTGCACCAGCAACAACAAATGACAGCAACAACATTAAGTTTAGGTCAACTCATTCTCTAAAGTTTCCATTTCCATTAGAAAAGTTTGAAATCCTTTTATCTAGGTAGATTCAAGGAAACTAGTTTAGCTTATTTTCAAAATTTCAGAACTTAAAATTCAGTAATAAGCTTGTTAGCTTATTGGAAAAAAGCAAAAAAAATTGTTTCCTAGAAACTTGCACTTTCTCACCTTAATTTTCTTGTTAAAATTGTTAAAACTAGGTTAATTTTAGTTTAAATTCTTTTAACACACATCTTAAACATCACTTAGTTTCTTTTAGTTTTGAATTTCATCAAGAAATAAGCTCATAATAAGCTCAAATCCAAAAAGCTTGTCAAAAGCCTAGTTTCTGTAACAGGGAAATATCAGTTTAATTTCTAGCTTATTCTTTGGTTAAAAATGAAAAGTGCCTTTATTAAAGTTGTTTAGTATAAGCTCTTTAGTAACTTTGTAGTTTTGAGTTTTGGCTGAAAATCACTTTTTCAATAAGCAAAATAAGCCATAATCGTAGGGTCTATTCTGTCATTTTCTCTTAGTCCAGGGTTACCCGTTTGTGCTATAGTATAAATTTTCCCTAGTTACCCCGCCTACCCTATTCTTTCCCTTTTTACCATTTCTACCCTGTCCTTCTTAAATAAATAAAATAGATTTAATTTTTAGTTTTTAGTTTTATAAAATTTAGGGTTTAGTTTTAATAAATCAAATTAGGTGTTAATTAGCTTCTAAAAATTAGGGCTTTTGATTCCACTAAATTTCTGCACCTTTGAAGTTTATAAAAACCATTTTTCTATATTTTTCTCATTAAATTTGTATTTTCTAGCAATTAAATTAGATTTTAGTGATTACTTTTTCTTATAAAAATCATAAAAAATAGAAAAATAGTTGAAAAATTAAAATTCTTTTTGCATTAATTTTCTTTTTAAATCTAGTATTTTTGAAAAATAAAAGAAAAATTTTAGTGTTAATTTTTAGAAAAAGTTTATTTTTGATTAATTCATTAATCTTTAGAAAATCATAAAAAATTCAAAAATACATAAAAAATTCTAATTCTTTTTCCTAAAATTTTCTTTTAAAATTTGTGATTTTTAGGTATAAAATTTGTTAAAAGTCGTGTTTTAGATTTTAAATTTCAGTTTTAGCTCGCGTTTTTACGATTCGTGCATTTAAATTTCGCGCTAGTTAATTGTTTTTAATTCATGCTCTTATATTTTGTAGTGTAATCAATAATTCAAAAATTCCTTTATCATTCTTAGCTCGAATCCGAATATTCCAAATTCTCAATTCACGATTTCGTTGGGACACGACCCGAGGAAAAGTACTTCCCGGATAAAAATATACGAGTTGTGTTTTCTTTAGTGAGATTTTTACCTTGTATTTCTCTTGATTGAGAAGTATTTTGGTTAGAAATTTTCACGGGATTAATACTATAAGTATATTAAATTTGTTTTACTACGAACCAAATTTTGGCGCCGTTGCCGGGGAAGTCGTGAACGATTATTGAAGAATATTCGTTGAAGTAGAGTTTCGAAGACCCTTCCTTTGGAAGTTATTTTGCTATTTTTCTATAAAAAAAAAATTCATTAATTCGATTCCTATCGAATTAGAAAAAAAAATAATAATAATAAACATTTGGATACTAGCTATCCATCTTAAACCATTCCAAATAACAACAAAACAAATCGTGAAGTACTTGCGAGGTACGACGGACCTTTAAGTTTACAAACTAAAAGGTGAGTTTAAGGAAAAGTGATAGCTATCTTCATTTTTTTCCCGTTTGTAATCTTTGACATCTAAATCTAATTTATCTTTATTTTTCTAGATCTCGAATGATATCTTAATCACAAACAAATTGAGACTGGGCTTGTTGACATAAAAATGTTGCTCTTTTATCAAGCCTCAAAAATTCGTTGAATAATTGTTTATCCCCGTGTAATGTTTTCCAAAACCCCAACCCTTTCCTTATAACAACTCAAGCTGACTAGTTAAAAGTCGTGTTTTGTTTTTTGAACTTTTTGAGCAAAATATTTGTTGTTTTTTTAGCTTCCTATATGCATTTCTCTAATTGCTCTACTACCACAATAGATCAGAACATTTGTATCTTTTTCAATACTGCCACTATTAAAATTCCCAATTAGCATGAAATCAAATATAAAATGCTATCAATTTTGATCATCATAGTACTGTTAATAATTTAAGTATGAGTGGGATACATTTGTATCTTCATTTTCAATGTTGATGAAGATTGTACCTCACGTAATATATGCATAATCATTGCTTAAGCCTAACACAAAGTGTTATCCCATCAGCTGGTTGGAATTCTGGCCATTAAGCATATGTTTGCACTGAGTTTCTTCAAATGCTTCCATCCTTGAAGCATCAGGAAGAGAAAAACATTCTACTCATTGGTAAGAATTTCCTACAAAGCTTTCATCCTGTTTTGCCAGCCAACATTTGTTCCCGAAATATTAGAGTCCTGAACTCTTGGCTTTGGACAATACCCTAGCATAATGTCCTTTCCACTGCAGTTGTAGCATTGAACAATTGAAGTGTTTCCTTCCTGAACACAGGTTTTCAAGATCCTTTGAACAGTTCTAGTCTCATTTAGAGCATAGATCCCTCTATAATATCCCCCCCTGAACATAGAGCTCGTCTATTATTTCTTCTTCCAGCATTACCAGAATTCCAGGCTTTTGAATATTCACACCTGTCACCTTGAATGATTGGCTTGGTTTCTTGTATTGGATGAAGTGCGAAGACGATATTGTTTAATAAAAATTTTTAAGTAATGGCTCAAGCAAGTAACAACATTGCAGATGTTAGAGGATCTTCAGAATTAGTGTGAACATCATCCTGCTGGTATTCATCTTCATAATCAACCACAGACGTGGGATGTGTCACATAATAAGACGATGTATTTCTGGAAGATGAACCCGTATGTGCTACGAGAGCCAAAGATCATGAGATTTTCCTAACTTCGTTACTCTTGAGACATTTAAACCATTTCTTATCTCGAATTGCTGAAGTAAAAAAAAATCATCAAAACGTATCTACTGTCAAACTTTATGCAAACGAAACTTTGAGTAACATATTTCAACCATTCGGTTGCAAGCTATTCAGAAACATTGTTTAATAGTAGACAAATTGTATAAAGCATGTCATTTCCTTTCCAAATCGTTCATTAACTGAGGAAAACGATTGGTAAACAAAAACAATGCTTCTCCGGTCAGCAACAAACTGATCAAATTCATTTGTGAAACGAGTTTCTCTATCAACTTTGTTTTGTATAGTTACCCTCATAAGACGGTTCAACTCTTTTCCACATGTCCTTAGCCGAAGTGCAAGCATCCACAGAATTATAAATGTCATTTGAAATAGAAAGAAGAATCAGATTCATGAGCTCCATCTCAGCATCATTGCAAATAGCGCATCTCCTAGTAAATCTCAACAGTTTTCCAATTTTAGAACTGTAGATGTTGGAATGAACATCTCAAACTGATAAGGAACCTTCATCAAGCGCTTTGTTAAGCCACTTTTTGGTTTTACCCTTCTTGATTTTATATATTCTCTAAAGCTAACTTGCCCATGGTATATAACTCCCCTTTCAACATGGAGCCTAGTCCAGAACCGCATCAGCAGAGGAATTGTTGATAGTTTGAATGTGACATTTTGTGTGAATCTAATATTGGATCTTTTGTAGACGAAAAATGGAGTGATATTTGTAAGAAGATTTCCAAACTCGATAACAATTGTGAAACTTAGACAACACTGTTCTCGGATAACAAGTAGTCTGAAACTCGGTACACTTCTTGAACAGAACTAAACATGGAAAAAATACTAACAAACTTAGTATTCCTAAAACGTATTAAACTCGAAAACTCTTATAATCCTAAAAACGATTATACAATCTCGATAGAACTAGTTTTGAAAAAATTGCATTGACAAAGATTAACAAGGACCAAAGCTCATAAAACCATAGATTTTATATTACTGAATAATCGAAAAAAACTATACGGCAAATGCGATCGAAAAAACCGAAATTTGACTTCTTGATTTTAAAATTAAGAATTGTTTTTCTAAATCCCAATTCTATAATAAAACCTGAATTGGTGGGTTTTAACACTTTGTAAGCGTATTCCCAAGTAAATTCACAAGCTCCTTATCTCACTTTTTGATAAAACCGAAAAATGTGTGAAAGTTATAAAACTCGATCTTCAACCGAGTTTATCAATAATCTCCTAATATACGATTTCCGATAGAACCGAAAAATTGCTATAGATCAATTACAATAGTTTTTTGATCAAAACTATAAAGAAAAAATATCCGAAAAAGAAAAACCACTTTTCGAAAATGGAGACACAAAAAAAACTCCAATAACGCAAAAAGACTACTGAAAATGCAATCTCCCATAACTCGAAACCTCATAACTTTTTAAAATACTCGAATCGCTTTTGTCAAGACACAACTCAAGCTCAAATATCGTACCGAATTCACGCGAATGTCATCTCGAGGGTGTCAGACGTGTTAAAACAAAGCTCACAAATCGAATTCACTCGTAAAAAAAAAATTTTTCTCTAATGGCGGATGATACCACTTGATAAGGTCTTGTTTATCTTGAATCATACATATTTTCATGAAAATTATGAGAGAATAGTATGAAAGGAAAGTTTCCAAAATTCAAATGTTATAAAATGGAGGGAAAGGGAAAATGTTTATTACAAGGCATCACCCTTTAATAATGATTGCTATTTCTTTCTTTTAGCATAATATACCTTATTACAAGCTACTTTATTCTAAACAAAATAAAGACTATTAACTAAATACAACTAAAACCACATAATCGAAAGTTTGCTTTATTAGAGGAAGAAAGGCCTATAATCAAGACAATGGCTTGTCATGACAAATACAAGAAAATTCTCGATGAAGTTTGGAAAGACAAGGTGGAGTTAGATGGAAAGATTCTAAAAGAAGAAGAGGAAGAAGTAAAAAGGATTAAGGGTGAGGCGTTAAAAGAAAAAGACGATCCTGAAGCATTCATATTTCCCATAAGACTAGAGGGACAGGTTAACAAAAATGCATTAGCAGATACTGGGTCAGATATAAATACTATGCCTTACCGGATTTAAGAACAGTTAGGAAGAGAAGATATGAAGAAGGTTGATAAAGGAATCACAATGATAAATCACACTCAGGCAGAAGCTGTGGGGATACTCACAAATGTTCTTTGTCAGGCAGGGGTCACTACCTTGATTGCTAAGTTTCTAATCTTTGATATTCTGATTGATTGTGATTCACCAATAGTTGTTGGTCATGGATTCCTGCGTATGATTGGTGGCATAGTAAATACTCCAGAGAGACTTTTCTCAACGTTTGATGGGTTTTGTCACCAAACCTTCCGTGCTGCAAGATCTGATGTTATGAGAAACGCAGAAAGTGATAGTGATGACAAGGAAGATTACCAGACAAAGAGGAATAAGTTTGGAGCACTGATATATGGACCAAAGCCTGCACCATACTTGGACTCTAATGATCTAGCTGAACGATCATTAGCTATACAAACCGTAACTAACCCATTCCGGAAAATTAGTGTTTGGAAGAAGGCGGTTAGTTTCCTTGGTTCATTACCAATACCATTAAAGTACGTTAACTGGAAGCCTGGTTATAAGGGTTCGTATACTAAAGAAGAAGAAGCAACAGGACAATGGCGTACTGAGATAAGGCTAACTGATTAGTATGGAAACATTTATTTGCAAGGGTTTACAACAAAGAAAACGGATAGGAAGTTATCAAAGTATCACAAGTTGAGTGACATCATGTCACCCAATTGGTTTGTGGAGTAAAGAGCCAGAGTAAGTTGGAATAAAGGAGGGAACCTATGTACTCCTATAACTATTTATACTTTTTTTGTTGAGTCTTAGATAAATCATTTGTATAAATCCATAAGGGATTACATTTGATGTACGGACATTAGTTTGATGAATAATATCGAGTTAATATGATGAATTGAAATTATGTTTAAATTATGAAATTTGCAAAACAAGTTTTTTGTAGTATAATATATAAATTAAATTAAAAAAATATATAAAAATGGAAAAGTACGCCGCACTTTTGGGAAGTGCGCCGCACTTTTGAGCGGTTTCCATAGATAAGACTTACCAAACACGATTCTAAATCATTATATAAACACACACTCACCAAAACCGCCGGGGTTCTCACAAAAAACAAAGAAAAAGTTTTCAAAAATCAATCTACCAAGTTTTTAATCATGCCTAGGGTATGTTTATATCATTCCTTAACTTGTCTATTATCAATTTGTTTTAATTTCTTGTCATTTAGGGTTTATAATAATTAGATTAGGAAAACTAAAATCCGCGTTTCATATGAACAATTGATCCTTTGAATTAGGATATTTAGAAGTTGATTGACAATCTAAAAAACACTGTTCATATTATGAACTTACATTTAATAATAAATTGATTAAAGATCATAAAATTTTTCATCAGCCCAGAAAGTACGCCGGTTTTGTCCCAAAACCACCGCACTTTGCCCATTTTCCAGAATGTACGCCGCACTTCAGGGAAGTACGCCGCACATTTTACATCAGAAAGTCACAGAATGATTTAAAAACCATCAAAACCATGACCATTTATGCCAAATCATTTCTAAGATAACTATACACTTTATTGTTGAATGTTTTTTATGTGTAAACTATGGGAACAAATGATGATGAGACCGGATCATCATGATCTAAACGCTCTAGACAACATGAAACCGTGGAAGAGGTGTTGCTTCTACAAGTTCATCATGAGTTCTTGCTATGGGAATGATGTAACAGAGATGCAAAGTCTAGGTATAACACTAGATTGGCCTAATTGCTTCCTAGACACATTTACCCGCCTTGTGTCGTGAAAGGAGATGTGCTGAACAGAATCGGTTGTGATGGAGAGATTGATGACATGTTAAGAATTAGGTTGCTTACAGCTAGATCGGATAAAGAGATATTTACTTATGTGGCTTGGATTAGAGCTTTTAATATCAATGAACCAATTTATGCAGAGCTTTGCCACGAGTTTTATTCGACTTATGAATTTGATGAAGTTTACGCTGACGATGAATTGCAAACTAAGAAGATCATCAAGTTCAGACTTGGTGGACGTGCTCATAGTTTAACCTTGTTGGAGTTTGCTCGAAGGTTGGGACTATATCAAGCGGTTGGGCTTGAGGAGGAAGGTTTTAATATTTACTTTGAAAGAGGTTTACGTAGTGATGAGCATTTTAACGCTCGAGATTATTGGTTAAGCATTAGTCGAGAGGAAAACCTTGGTTTATCTAGGAGTCATACTTCTACTATTAGGACCTAAATTTAAGGGTGATTCACAAGATGATTACTTATGTTTTGTGTCAAAGGACGACTGGGTATGACAAGGTTCAGAAAAATGATTTGTGGCTCTTAAGTATGTTTGATTCTAGACACCAGAACGGGTATGCGAATGTAGCTTGGTTGATTGCAAGATGTATGAAGAGGAAATGAGCTGGCACTCAAAAGGAAAGTCAAATTTTCTGTGGACAGTTTATCTCAAAGATTGCTAGAAAATGCAGGGTGTTGACAAAGGACGTGGTAAGGAGTTTGAGCGGTCTGATTTACTGTAGAGATGATACAACAACACTTAGAGATTTGATCAACTTTGAGGGTAAGCTTATTCCTGAAGATCCACAGCCGGGTTTACCTAGAGTTGGTATTCCTAGACCTTCGAGAGCATGTATGCAGGATTTGTATGATAGGATGGGTTGGATAGAGATACGCCAAGCGGCGATAGAGCGGATGGAGTATAGACAGCCATATCACTAGGACAGGTACCAGGAAGTGTTTGAGCATATGGCTGGGGTTTATAGTGTTCCACTGCAAGGAGCCTACAACCCACCTGGTTATGCTCAGCCGCAATATGACCATTATTATCAGCAGTACCCACCTCCGCCACCACATTATCCACCACAGTATCAGCAGCAGCAGTAGGATGATGATGAGTAGTGTCGAGACGACACAGGTTGGTTTTGTGACCGCATGTTTCGGGTCACTTATGTTCTGAAAACAATTTCTCTAAAACAATTATTATTATTATTATTATTATTATTATTATGGTGTGTAAAGTGCCTCTGTTGGCATTAAAACAATATTATCGTACTTTCTATTAATAATTAATTAGGATTATTATTATTATTTGTATGCGCAATATTTTTGTAACAGGAAAAAAAGAA
>BQNB010158431.1:0-15032 GCA_026074375.1 Tanacetum coccineum
ATGTCTCGTGACATCATTCATGACATTAACACAACCAAGTTGCATACCAAGTTGTGTAAGATTCCCTTCAATCCAAGATACAGTGTATCTTTCATATATTTTAATAGACTCTGGCATACTAAGGTTATAACATGAAAATGTTAAACCAGAGTATAATGTAACTCTCATTCATAAATCCGTAAGGATGCCTCATCAATGAAGTGATATTTTTATATCAATGCTGAGGAATATAAGTTAATGGGTCATGATAAACCTATTAACTAATAAGATGAATTATCATATCTTGGATAATAAGATGTAGTCCTTAAAAGACAATCAATGTTTTAAGATTGATTGGTCTTTTACCAAACAGTAAAATGTGAGGTGAGAATGAGTTTCTTTTGAAGGAAGGCTCATAAGGACAAGATTGTATACATATTAATGCATGATAAGAATTTTTAATCTTACTCAAGCAATTGACTATGATTAAATCGTTCTTGTCTACACGCATTAATTATATAAAGATAATTAATTGTCATACATATTTTCTTAAAATATGAAGAATTAAGGATCATAACTCTTTCCTTAATGATTACCTTGCGAGGATGATGAGTAATCAAAAGGGTTATGAGTCTATATTTATAATATGACAATTAAGTTTTATAACTCTTTCCTTTATTATTACTTTTGCGAGGACGATGTGTAATCAAAAGGGGTAAGAGTATATATAATCTTTATAAAGTATACAAGATAAAAGAATCCAAGTGTGGATTAGATCATGCATCTAGGAGCTGAGATCTTAATTTTAATTACAATATGATTTTAGATTAAATTAAGATAACTCCCGAGTATACCTGACATCAAGTGGGAGCACTATGTTTTTCCTTAAAATTCATATGTTGAGTAACATATTGAAAGTATCATTCCATCTAAGCTAGATATTAATCCTTGAGAGTGGAATGAAACTTCACTTGGGAATTTAGGGAATAAAACAAACGATCATGGAATAAATGTTTAATGAAATAAACATATGCGGAAATTAAGTCCAACACAATGCAATACATCATTAAAGCAAGTCTTAAATGATATATTTCACTTGGGAACGCAAGGATCAAATGAGGTCTAGGTGTCCTCAGTTGTTTGTCGATAGTGCTAATGCCTCGAGTAGTTAAATCTCGGGACGAGATTTTCTCAAGGTGGGGATAATGTAACAACCATGACTTGAGCAGGTTGGTCAAACCGTAGTGTTGACCTAAATATCTGTTCTATAAGTTTGGTTTATAAGATGTTATGATTTTATGTGTTCTATATGTGTTTGTGTGGGATATGTGATATTGGATAATCAATCCATTGGGCGTGATCGTCTCAATGGGATTGGATTTGTGTTGAATTTTGTGAAGTTCATTTCGTTCACTTTTGGTGACAAGGAAATGATTTTGGTGATCGAAGCGGTTTCGCGTTAATTGTGTAAGTAATTATACGTATACGTATTTTTATGTTAGTAATTTAAGATAAATTTTGACTTTAGAAGTTTAGTTGAGAAAATGTAAAATTTCTATTTTTGGAAAGTTAGGTTGGAAATGAAAAGTTATTTTTAGAAAGTAATTTTCAAGCAAAATGGTTTAACAATTTAGTTTAGGTTTTTATAAAACTTAAGGTATAAAGATAATTAATTAATTAATAAAATAAAATAAAATAAGTATTTTTTTTTGGCATGAATAGTAAAATCCGGATTTTGGAAAAAAAAAGGAAAAAAAAGAATTAAAGTCCTAATCCTAATCTAGAACTAATTAGACTCAAACTAAAACTCTTCTAGGAGGCCTATATATATAATTCATGAATCCCTTCCCTCCCCATTTACCTAGTCGACCGGCCATAGAAGGAGGAAGAGAGAAACGAAATTTTTCTTGGTTTAATCTTAAGGTACGATTCGATTTGTTAATTCTAGCTCGTTTATTTTACTAGTAACTTAGTTATGATGGATTAAGGTTTAAATTTAGTTTTGTAAGTTAGGGTTCATGTAAAATCTGTAAATTTAGGTTTTTAATCTTTTAAAATCGTTTTTTTATATCATTAATGAAGTTAATCATGTGCAATTAGGGTTTTAGGATTAGTAAATTCGGAGTTAAATAGTTGGCAGTTTTGAAGGGTCAACTTGCGAGGGTCATAACTTGATCATACGGAAAGCTTTTAATGATTTTCAAAAGCCTAAAATTATCTACAGAGAGTCTACTTTCAAACCTCATAGGTTTCATGAATTAAAAGTGAGTGGAAGGTATTTAAATAATTCAAACAAGATTCATTGTCAAGGCTGAGTTTTTATGTCAGAATTAGGTTAAGTTGTGTGAAGTGAAAACCCTATTTTAAATTTGAATTAGACTTAGACCTTATACAGTAGTTAAGTTTTATGTGTCTATTAAATATCCACCAAAGGAATTTAATCAATTCGAAGTCTAAGTATGATTTTTTAGCCTAAACTTTTTAGTGCGCAATCAGACCCGAATTGGGACTGTTTTGGAGTTTGATTTTCTTAGGAGTACTTGTGTATGTAATTGACACTTGGGAATCACATGGTAGTTAGTAAACACATAAGGGAACATGTGTGATTTTTGGTTTGAATTATGGGAATGTTTAAGTGGTGCGTTTAGGGCACGCAAGTGAGAGTAAAATTCTGCTAGTTTGGCACGAATTGTGACTAGCTAGTGAAACTTGATAAGTAAAGTGGTTTAAGTTGGGAATGGAGTCAAGGTGACCCATGGGGTTAATAAAACATCTTAGACATCCATCATATGAATGTTACATGTATATTAAGCTTTCGGCTTAATAGCGTGTAACACGAATTATTCTTGTTGCGTAGATTTGTGATTGTCATTTGTGAAGCCTTGTTGGAAGCTTTTGAGTGCTAGGCAAAGGTGAGTTTCATAGTCCCCTTTTCTAAGTTTTTATTAGGTGAAAATGAATGCTGATGTGTTAAACTGTTTTAGTTGCTTGATTATTTGCATACGTTTTAATGTTTCATGATTTGTTCGGTGGGAGTTGTCTTACTACTCAACTCAAACCACTGAGAGGTTGAAAAAAACCTACTGAATTGTGTGGAAAGGCTCCATGGCTTAGTGATCAATTGGAGTACTTTGTTGTGTCTATTATTGTGCTATTGAATTGGATCGGAGGGGTACGCCTACCCATTGGATCGGGGGTAACGTTCCTACCTATTTGGGGTCCAGGCCTAAGTATAAGTTCCAGCTGGTAGACTTTTAGGTGCGTAAGTGACATATGGATCGGGGGTAACGTTCCTACCCAATTATTGTAATGGATCGGGGGTAACGTTCCTACCCAGTTGTTGTGATGTGGTACGCTCCATGGCTGTGTGAACAATTGGAGTTGTTACTATTGGATCGTGGGACACGTTCCGTTCCCAATTGTGTGTTTAACTGCATATTTGTCCAATTGTGTTTTAATGATCACAGTAATTATGTCTAAAACTTTATTGTGTGTCTTAAACCTATGACTCTCACCAACCATTGTGTTGACGTTTTAAGCATCATTTTCAGGTGAGCTTAATGGTGCTAAGATAGAATGAAGTGGCTAGAAGAGACCGTAGGATGCTTGGAGTTATTTATGCTTTCTGTTTGAATTGTTTGGTTTATGTTTTTGCATGTCATTTATTGACGAGACCTCTTTCTCATTAATAAAGACACCATTAGGTTTTGGGTATTGTTATGACACTTTGTGTCTTTGCTTTACTTTAGTTTTCATTTTAGTATTCTCTATATAGACACCATGTGTTGTGATGATATCCATTCTTGTTTACGCCTCGCGTTTCCGCCTTGGCGGGGTGTGACAGATTGGTATCAGAGCCATTGGTTATAGAGAACTAGGTGGTTGAGCCTAGACTATAGCTTAAGGGTCCCTCATATAGTTGCATTCTAGGGCATAAGTGTTTGTGTACGTATATATCGTATGTTCCCGCTACCTAAAAGCTTTAAATTCTTTCTATTTTGAATTACTACTATATAATATGAAATATATATTTTTTTATTATGGGGATCTAATAGTATATACCCCTTTGTTATTATTTTAGTCATGTCTTTCCCTACCCCTATGAGGTATCGTTGGGAGATTATTTACCTTACTGGACCCGCGGAGTTGGGTGACTTTTGAGAGAGAAAAGTCAAACCCAAGCGAGGCCCAACATAAGTTTATTTCGTTTTTCTACCTCGATGTGTTGCTATAATCGAGTATTGCTTTTATATTTTGGGTCACAATGTGACTTTTGTATTCGTTTGGTCGATTGGGATTTTATGGTTCGTTAGATGGATTATCATGTTTGAGTTATATATGGATTATTATTAAGTGCTATATGGTAGATGTGTGTTATCATTGAGATGTGCGGTCTTGGAAGTAAGTACACGTGTGCAAAAGGTGCAATTATAATTATGGTCGCGAACATAATTATAACGGCAACACACACGTGGACTTGTGACTTTGATTGCATTAATCAGTGTTGCTTGTATGTATTATGTAAGGATGTAAGTCTAGATAATTGTATAGATTGTAGTGTAGATGTGATGTGAGATCCTGTTGAGGATGGTTGTATGGTTAGAGAATTATTCTCTTAACCCTTTGAGCGATTATAAAGGATCGAGTTAAGTAGATGGTGAGGTTTCCTTTCATCTATCCGTTGCGGATACATCGGATACCTGTTGGTGTTGTCGTCGCGATTCTTAAGTTGGTTCGTTAGCTCGTGGTTCGTTGAGATATCCAACGTTCGTGTTGGTATTCTAGGGTGTTATCATAGAACTGGTGTTCTATGTTCTCCGTTTGGCGTTTTGATTGTTTTCCTTTGTCTAAAGGTGACGATACTTTTTGGTTTGGTTCTAAGACCGTTGGTATGGATGAGTCCTTATGGTTTGTTTGGTTTAAAATAGTTCATGTCGTATTCGTTTACAAGTAAATTAACATTTTGGTATTGGATTCCTTAAGGTATTTTGGGAGTCTATTTTGCTATCATGATGTCTTTTGTTGCGAGTCATAAATTCCTTTTCAAAGTAATTTTGGTGTAGTCAATATCATATCGTTTAGGTGTTAAAAACTTCTTTTAAAAATAAATTATATAAATAAAATGCAACACATTTGTTTTAACCATCTTTTGATTTCTTTTATAAAATCATAATTAAAATAAGTTTATGAAAATTTTATTTAAATTTATTTTTACACTTAAAATTATTTGCATTATTAACTAAAGTGATTCTATTGTTTTAAAATGATTGGTATAAGGTTATGAGGGAAAGTTTCCTTAGGTAAAAAAATTGGCTTTGGTACAAAGGTTCTTAATCTTTTAATTAATGGGTCGTGGTACGTGGTATTAATCATTGTGTGTTTCTAGCATTGTTGATGCGTCTGTTAGGTCAGAGGTTCGTTTTCCTGTTGACGTTTATATTTGGTCGATTTTTTTTCTTTTTGGAATCGTGTGATTTTTGGGTCCATACCAATTGGTGCATGTGAAGTTTAAAATTTCCTCATGGTGTGGTGCTATAATTGGTGTTCGGACGTATCTTCTGGATGGAACGATTGATGGTGGCGAGGCGAATGGGATTATTCGCGATCCTAAGTTGAAATTAGAGAGTTCTCGTTTTACTTAGTACCACTTAGTTATGGGAGCGTTGATGTAGTCGTATGAGAGAATTTGTTGTTGAGGCATAAGGCTGGGATGGCATGCCACAAGAAGGTAGTTAAAATACCTTAGTGAGCTAAAAAGTGTTAAAGGTTCATGAGGAAACGAACTAAAGAGGATGTGAGGTCTCGTAGGAGTACCAAAGCATATGAGTCAAAATTTAGTGATACTTTAGTAGTATGTGAACTTCTCGAAGTGTTTCTCATGATTTAGTGGGTTTACCCTTCGTCGTAGAATAGGATTTTGTATGGAATTATTACAAGGAGCGACGTCGATTTACAAAGGCTCGTGTCGTTTGACGTTTTCAGAAAGGCAAGAGGTGTGGAACGATTGCATGAGTTACAAGGTGAGGATTGGTTCGAATGGTAACTTGTTGTGGGAAGTGTCTGTATTTCTTGGTAGGAAGAAAGGTGGGTAGTTTGGAATGTGAATAGATTATCTCAAGAAGAGTGAGATAGAAAATTCGTATGTGATGTCACCAATGGAGGGTGTACGGAGATGACGTAGCTAAGACTGTTTTTAGGGTACGTAGTGGATTATCACGCGCAGAGCAAGGATTTGGAAGTATACTTAGTCAAAGAGAGAGGGTGATTGCTTATACGTTGCGACATCTGAAGGTTCTTATAAGGATTGCATGACTAACGTGGTAGGTTTTGCCCTATAATACTAGAGGCATTAAGTGAGAGCCGTGAAGAGTGATCTTAATACGGAAGTCATAACGTTTCAAACCTCACTTTCAATAGAAGATTGAACATGAGGCAGAGTCGATGGATGAAGTTATTTAATGAGTACGGTTTCGAGGCCAAGTACCATCTGGGAAAGGCAAATGTAGTTGTTGAATCATGGAGTAGGAAAAAGAGTGAAGCCAAGAATAAGTTCTGGATTGACGTATGACGATTCAAGCTAAGATCGAGAAAGGATGTTGGTGTTATAAGATAAGACGTCCAAAGCAAAGAACGCGTCAACATGAGAGGTTGCGTGGCTTGGACCAACGAGTGTGAAAAGAGATGGAGAGTGGTTCATATTGGTTAGACAAGGTTCGGATCTCCAGTTAGAGAGATGTAAGGACCTTGGCTATGGAAGAGGCTTATACAATAAAGTATCCTATCCACCCTGGAGCGGATGCGACTTAGTGTTGTCTTAGGTTTTCAAATTGGTGGTCGAGTATGAAGAAGAACATAGCTAGTTGCGGTAGTAAGTATTCAGCGTGTGCAGAAATGGAAGTTGAGTAAAAAGGGTCTTCAGGATTGTTGCTACGACCTGAAATACCCGAGTGGAAGTGGGAAAAGATAACTATGGATGTTATTGCTAAGTTACCAAGTTTGAGTAGTGGATACGATGCGATTGGGTGTAGTCAATGGACTGACTAAGTCACCCCATTTCTAGCTATGCTTAGGACGTGTATGGTGGATGTTAGAGGTAGTTGGGATACTTACCTTTTCGTGAGATGAGTTTGTCCCTAAGGTGGGGATTATCATTCGGGTATGAGATATGCTTCACTTAGAGCATTGTGTGGAAAGGAACAAGTATGGTAGATTTTAAAAGTAATTGGAATACTCACTATGTGAGATGAGTTTTTCCCTAAGGTGGGGATTATCATTCGAGTATGGAAATGCTTCATTTGAATCATGGTATGGAAAGGAATGTAAGTTACTGTTTTATGGGCTATAACTGGAGAGGTTGAGTTAAATGGATCGAATTTGGTACAAGAAACAACCAACAAGATAGTGGTAATACAAGAAAGGCTTGAGGCAACCAAATTATCGAAAGTGTTAGCTTGGTAGTAGTGGGAAACTTTTGCATTAATATTGATAGGTTATGGAGGGTAGAAGGTCTCACCTTGGAGAAGTGTAGTACGAAAGACAAGTTAGAACCGAGTTATGTAGAACCATTTGAGATCCTTGGATGGATTGGGCCTATAGTTCGGTTGAGAATTTTTGTCTTATAAATTGAGTATCCACACTTGTTCGTTGAGCAAGGAATCATTGGGAGTTTTAGTTGAAGTTGGGTACGTAAGGTTTCTTGTAGACCTTAGTATGCCCTTAGATGTGTTTGTGATTTTGGATTAAAGTTATTTTATGAATAAACTCGAAGTCGAACCGATTCTTTAAAAACGTTGGGGCTTTGTAACAACTTATAACTTGGGTTCAAGACAGTTCTTGTTTGATGAGTTGCGAGACCGGGTTGTAAAAGACGTTGTTACACAACTTAAGGTTTTTAACGAGTTTCTTTGATGACGGGCGAGGTTCAGGTAGTCGGATGTTTCTTTTCGTGTGGAGTTGTTGTGTTGCTAATTGCACCCTTGCAAGGGTAAGCAAAGTCATTAGCAGTTGGATTCTGATAGTAGAAGTTGGATGTGATTATGGTTGACAAGACTCTTTGTTTTGTCAAGGAACCGTTAAGTTTGTGGACCTAGAGGTCATGAGTTAAAGCATAATATGATAGTATTAGCGAAAGTTCGTGGGGATTCGAAGCGTGGTCCTGGTCCATGAGTTACTTTAGGGAAGCAAGGATAAATGAGGTCTAAGGTGTCCTCAGTTGTTTGTCGATAGTGCTAAATGCCTTCGAGTAGTTAAATCTCGGGACGAGATTTTTCAAGGTGGGGATAATGGTAACAACCATGTCTTGAGAGGTTAGGACAAGACCATTTGAGTGTTTGATATTGGTGTCTATTGCAATGTTTGGTTTCTGTGATTCTATGAGTTTATTGTGTGCTCTATGTGTTTTATGAGGTATTTGGAATCAATCTATTGGAGTGTGTCATCTCAATGAAATTGGAATTGGGGGGATTGGTTGAGTTACTCGTTCACTTTTGAATGACGAGGGAAATGATTATTGAGATTTTAGCGTTTTATGATTGAATGTGTAAGTAATTCTAGATGTATACGTATTTTCGTGTTAGTAATTTTAAAAGATAAGTTTTGACTTAGAATGTTAGTTGAGAAAATGAAAAAATTTTATTTTTGGAAAGTTAGGTTGGAAATGAAAGTTGATTTTAGAAAGGTAGAAACTGCCTTTTACAAAAGGTTAGCCAAATAAGTAACATTTTTACAAAAACTTAAGGTTATATTTTAAATATCTAATAAAAATAAAAAAATAAAAAAAAAATATTTTTTTATTAGGTGAATAGTGTTCCGAAAATTAGAAAAAAAAGGCAAAAAGAAAAAAAAATAAATAATTGTTAATCCTAGTTTATCTCTAAGACCTAATTAGATTTAGGTTAGGATTCTATCTAGGTGCTTATAAATACAAGGTTAAAAACCCCTAACCCTCCCCATTCATAAACTTGGCCAGCCATAAGGAGAAAAGAAAAGAGAAGACGAATATTTTTAGGGTCTCGCTTTAAGGTACGATACGGTTTGTTAATTTTATCGTTCGTTTTTAATTTACTTGTAACTTGATTATGAGGGCTTAAGATTTAAATTAATTTTATAAATTAGGCATTTAAATTCCGAGAAATGTTTATGATATTATGATGTTAGTTTAATCATTAAATTTATTAGATTAGCTGATATGAGCATGCGTTAGGGTTTAGATCATTGAAGTGATGCGTAATTCACTGCAGAGGAAACGTTAGGCCGTTTTGAACGTGCATTTAACTCGGTCAATAAAAGATAAATAAATAATTTACAATATACTGGAGATAACACTCAGAGTATTACTTTTCTATAAATCCAGGCCTCATAAGTTTTTGTGGTCGGGGGAAAGTGGGTTCAATGGTCAAATACAAAATCAGTGTGTAAAAAAACAGTGGACGCAAATTTCAGTTTGATTTTGATTTTTCTAAAAATTATTAGTCACTGAGTTAGAGGCTCTAAGTCACGTGAAGTTAGTTATATATGGGTGTGACCTTCTGAATTTTGGCTAAGGTCAGAGCGGGGTTTAAGTTGGATAATAATGCCATACTTTTTAAAGGTCAGATTCTGGACGAATTGTAATAAACACTTTGGATTAATGATTTTTTGGGATATTTATAGGAGGGGTAGTGACTTGGGAGAGTATGAGAGTTATAGGACATATATGTAGGCATGGTGATTTTGGTTTGAATTATGGAGTGTTAAGTAGTGCGTTTAGGGCGCGCAAGTGAGTAGTAAAATTCTGCGTAAACCAGAAAAGTGTTACGTGTAACGTTTAGGTGCAAATAGTAAATGTTAAGAATTAATAAGTTATAAAACAAGTATAGGAACTATGATAGATCACATAGGATCATCATTAGTGGAGGTTACATCATTTTGGGTTGAATTGCCTATTTGATGCGTAAATTATTTTGTGCTTATATTGTGTAGGATTGTTCGTGAGATTTGTTGAAGTGTATTGTGGATTTGGAAGCTTGCAATCAGGGTGATGTGTCATAGCCCTATCTTTTCTAAGATTTTTCATTGGGGTGGAAACAATGCAATGAGTATTGAATGTTTTATTACTGTGATATTTGATGGTTGAGAGCTGAAAAATGATGTGCTTTATGACTATTAATTGTTATGTGTGGAATGAGGAATGACAAGTGGAGCAGGGTTGGATTGGATCGTTGGATCATTCTCTTCTCACTTGGGTTGAGCCGAGCTATCTTTTGAACTAAACTATTTTGTATGAGCTATTTTGATGTGAACTTGGGTTTTGTTGAATTGAGCTGTATGATTTGGAGTAATGTGATAGTTCATGATATGCTATCATTTTTATCTTTATCACAGTAATTATTTGTATTGTCTTTTTGAAATGTTTTGAGGTTGATGTCTAAAACCTATGACATCTCACCAACCATTGTGTTGACGTTTTAAGCATCATTTTCAGGTGAGCTTAATGGTGCTATGATATAATGAAGTGGCTAGAAGAGACCGTAGGATGCTTGGAGTTATTTATGCTTTCTGTTTGAATTGTTTGGTTTATGTTTTTGCATGTCATTTATTGACGAGACCTCTTTCTCATTAATAAAGACACCATTAGGTTTTGGGTATTGTTATGACACTTTGTGTCTTTGCTTTACTTTAGTTTTCATTTTAGTATTCTCTATATAGACACCATGTGTTGTGATGATATCCATTCTTGTTTACGCCTCGCGTTTCCGCCTTGGCGGGGTGTGACATTATGACAAATTAAAACTGAATTTCATTAATTGAAAACTGAATTACATTACTAGAAAAGGAAATTACAAGAACATTTAAGTAAAAATACGAATTTAAGCTAAAAATTATATAAAAACTAGAATCGACTACTAAAAACTAGATGATGTGTGTGTGAGAAGTGAGGTCTTTTTATAGTGCCCAGCTGAAGCTTCTAGGACCTCTAGCCTTGCTCACCAAACTTTTAATCCTGGCCAATCATTTTCCAATCATTTGAGCTATATCGTGGGACGTTGGATCATTTTGTGGACACCTGAGGATTGCCAGGGCTGGCTTACTTTTTCGATGTGACGTTTGTGTTAGTTTTGTGTGTGAGTTTAGCCTCACAAAACTCACATAAACTTGTGGTCTTCTTTAATTGATCGACATGGCTCTTCTTAACGAGTTTTAGAAAATACAAGACTAGTCCTTGTGGTTTATATAAAAGAGAAGTGAGCTAGGTTTTGGGCTTATGGAATGGGCTTTTAGGCTAAATGGATCCGGATAAGGTAGTTGAAGGCCCATTAAGGTTTTTGAGGCCCAACAAGGGGTGAGGGGCTTAAATGGAATATTTTGGGTATTGTTGACTTTTGTTGACCATGATTTGACCACTTTGATTGAGGGTTTGACTTTTCTGGCTTCGGCTTTGATTCTTTGGCTTCTTTTTGTACTCTTCTGATTCTCGTGTCCGTGCTTGCTTGTTTTTGATGGTTTTCTTGTGATTTCTGATATGTCCGTACCTGCACACACAAAACATAAATACAAGCATATTGTTGCCATTTTTGGTCTGTTTTGGGTTTAATTGGGTTATTTTAGGTATGAATGGATATGTGTATTTTACACTTATCAAAATTCCGCAAACTAAACGATTGCGTGTCCTCACGCAATATCACATGCCTTATAACCAAATACCTCGAAACTTCCCCAAACTAAACCTTTGAAAAGTAGCAAAGATTTTTTTTTGAGAGAGATAAGAGATCACAAGTTATAAAACACCCGATTTCCCATTTTCTAAGATTTTTCTCTTTTTATGATTTTTCTTGATAATTAACTACCTAACTACAACTTATTTGTGTTGACATAATGTATTGTTTTTATTACCTCATTAGTAACTTTAAGGATCATAGAATAAAAAGCACAGTTAAGTGTCTTAAAGATAACTTCATCATCCCCGATTTTTCACTTTTTCCATGCTAAGCTTAAAAACAAAATCATTGTTAATTACAAGTCATGACACTAACACTACTCATAAATACTAATTGTGTACTTACTTTTCCTCCCGTAAATCCTACTTTTGTATCTCAAGATTTTACTTAAGTCATATACCCGAAGGCTCTTTAAGACTTTTGTTTCGATACTTATTAATTCCAAAAATAAAGTGTAATGGTAAGAACGCAATAATTAGCTCCTAGCCCTTTTCAAAAGATCAAATGTCATCAAGAATAAAGTCCACATCGAGGCAACCAAAATTTGGCTTTTATTAGGCTACTTAAGCAAGGCACCATTCATGTCATATACCCTAAGGCTCTTTAAGACATGAATGGACCAATCTTATTTGCACCATATACCCTTAGGCTCTTTAAGGCACAAAATAAGACAAAAATTAAGCAACTTTATTAAACCTCAGTCCTTTAGTAGGCTACAACATCGGCCACGCCTCCGACACGATGTAGCAAACATATTTCGACCTTGGATTATATAAGTAAACACCGGTGCCTTTTATCTCGAAGCCACATCGATAGCGAGTCGACAAGAGGTTAATTCTACTTTTATGACAACCGGACTATATGAAAACTCCAACATCGGCCACGCCTCCGACACGATGAAGTAATCTGGCAGAGATACTTATTTATTATATTTTTGTATTTTTAAGCCAAATTAAGTATTCCTGATGTGTACTCATCCTAATCACAAAGGAACTAAAGAAAACTTCTATTAACTAATTATTAACCAAAAAACCATACAACTCTATTTATTAAACAATTATATAAAAGTGAAACAAGCTAATGGGAGAAAAAGCCACAATTAATACATATGAGCTTGAAAGAAATCCAACTATTCTACGTTTAATATCATGACTTATAAATAACACTATCATTTCTTGTTCTTCACAAAAGAAATTTGCAAATGCTTAGCCTATATAAAATCCAACTTGGCGTATTTAAAATCTACTTGAGATTAGCACAAGTCTTCATTTACTAACGATTCAAGTCTAGCATGTCATGAGACTAGCATAAACTATCTTCATTAATTGTTAAGGGAAAAAGCTAGAACTCAACACGTTCAATCGGGTCAAAAATTACTTCTTATTCTTACCAACGGAAAACATACATTTTTGTCTTTAACACTTATATTATTATTATTTTTATTTTATTTTATATATATTTTTTATATTTTTTTTTATATGAAATACTAAATAACAAGACTGAAAAATTTAAATTTTTTTGCTATTTTTGTGGGAAAACGGGTACGTGAGAACAAAACAATAAGCAAGCAACATCAAATCGATAGATTCCCTTCCCCAAACTAAAACGAAACATTGTCCTCAATGTTTAAAGTCGGGTTTCTACGAAAATCTAAGCCGTTTATGAGGTGTGCAAAGATAAACGTTGATCGATAATGATGAAAGGATATGGATCTCCCCAAACTAATTTTGCACAAAGGATGAGAAGCTCGAGTAGAACGGGATAAATCAACCGGACACGAGAGGTTTCCAAAATTTGTTGGGAGAATCCTGCAAAAATCACAACAAACAAGCTACAAACATCGAGAAATCGGAGAAAGTACAAGCCTCTCTCAACACAACACATTTGATAATAGAAAATAGAAAGAAAATAGAAAAGATAAGCATGGGGTGAACTCCCACGAAGCGGCTTGTTTTTGGTTACCGAGTCGCAAGCTTGACTCGATCCCTGAATTTAGTTGTCCTTAGGGAAAGTCTGGAGGTACTAAACAAAATTCTTCAAAGATGATTCCTTGATGTAAGTGAAGTATGGAAGAAAAGTCCAAATGACAAAAGCGAAGGTATTGACATCTTCAATATATAGAGGCAACGTCTTCTTGCTTTGGTAGAAATTAAACACAACATTCCTCAAACTTTCATCTGGTGGTTCTGGCGGAGGTAGAAGAAATGATGGTTCTTTGAAAATTAAAAGAGTCCCGGAGGAAATGTTCTCTTTAAAATTCTTCTCCAATGTTACAAAATTTTAATCATGAATGGCATGATAAACTAGTATACCTGGTTTGAATACTTTGTCCTCGTTTCCGAGAGAATTCAAGGTAATACTAGCCGACAACTCCGCAGTGAAAGGCGAGTCGGAATCTAACAAAGGAGGTGGTAAAATACTTGATTCGGTGGAGTCAAATGAAATGGGTAATTCCTTTTTAAAATCCTTTGGTTTGGAAAAATGATCATTAAAATCAATTGGATTATCAAAAGTGATTCTAATTGGCATGACAATGGTATGGATTGGAACATCACTTGAAACTTCGTCTTCTTTCATCTCAACTTCTTGAGCTTCTTGAGGACGAGAAAGAGGTTTTGGTTTTTTATGTAAGAACGTAGCTAAAAGACAAATTATCTTTTTCCTTATTGAAATTTGATTCATCATTTTCCATACAAATCGGACCAACGAGAAAAACATCGGCGTCTTCCATGAACAAACCTTCTCTCCGGTAAGAGTAAGGGAAGTAGGATTGCTACTTGAAACTTCAAAGGTGGGAGGGAGGGTAAGATCAATTCCTGGTGGAATCAAATATTTTTCAAGATAAGCTTCTAATTCACTTTCTTCCGGTGAAGTAAGTATGAAGGAAGAAGAAGACTTAATCTTGACATCCTTATCTTTTTCTTCAAAGAGAGGATTCACGTTGCTAGATTTGAAGTCATCATCGAATTCGAAAAGAGGATTTGAGTAAACTTGAAAATTTTCTTCATGCAAGTCCTTCTTAAGAGTCGAATCATCATTACCCGGTGGTAATGAATCAAGAGGAGCAAGTTCATCGGCGAACTTCTCAAAATTATCAGTAGTCTTCATCGGAGAAGAACTAGGAGGAAGAGTATTAGTGGTACTGCTACTAAACGGATCGGCTTTCGAAAAATCGAAGACAGAATTAGCGTGAACAAAATTCTTATCCTTGTTTTTCTCAGATTTATCGGGAAAGTAAACAAGTTCTTCTTTTCCTACTCTTAAAGTCAAAGTTTCATCATACAAATCAATGAGAGCTTTCGCGGTGCGAAGAAAGGGTCTTCCTAAAATAATAGGCACTCTCTGGTCGGGTTCAAA
>BQNB010158432.1:0-15032 GCA_026074375.1 Tanacetum coccineum
TTATTGGTTTGAGGTGTTAGTGGAAGGAGATATGTTAGCTAGGTGTATTTGTGAAATTTTTGGGTTGCGAAATGGCGATTGAAGGGGGGTTTTGAAGTACCAAATTAGAGCAGAAAGTTTGTGTTTCGATTTTGAATGGTTTAAGATGTAAACTGAGATGTTTTTAGCCGTTGATGTCAAAATAAGACAAATTATCTAAGAGTTTTGTCCCAGATGGTACACACGTCTTCGAAAAATCTATAAGCTTAACGGAGAAGCAGTTGATGTATATAAGACAAATTATCAAACGGTTTTGGCTCAGTTGGTCATGTGTTCGAGTTTCAGCATGTGCTAACTTTTGTAGGTGCTTGATAGGTTATGATAGTTGGCAAAACTATTCTTTGTGTGGTGATAATAATAGGTGCTAGAAGACACATTTTTTAATAAATAAAGACAAATTTGTGGGAAAAATGCTTTTGTAGTGCATAGTAAGTATGATGTCATTGTCATGTAGAGAATGTAGATTTTATTTTTTGCAATCATGGATTTTATTTTTATTATTGTGATGATTTTTTTGTGTTAGTGATAAATAAATATTGTTGTTGATGTGAATGTGACTCAAGAAGTAATTGAAATGTTTGTGTGGTGTGATACGATTAGTTGGTGTTGCTTTCTATACTACAACAAGACATGACATTCTCTGATTTTTAATGACATGATTAAAGAAATAGAATAGATATTATTAGTGATTCATTGTGGAAAATCTTTATTGTATCAAAAATGAGTCATACTAAATTAAGATATGATACTAAGATTGCAAATAGAATTAAGTCATACTAAAGAAACATATTATACCAAAATTGCAAATAGAGTTAAGTAATCGTATTTTCTGTTCCAAGTATTCAATGTAAAGCTTTTGATGCATAAATTGCAAGCCACTGTAGGGCATTCGGGAACCATCTAGCTAGACGAAAACCTTCAAGGCTTTTGTATGGAACCTCGACCAAGTGGAGAATCA
The DNA here is from genome assembly GCA_026074375.1 of Tanacetum coccineum. Classification (NCBI taxonomy): domain Eukaryota; kingdom Viridiplantae; phylum Streptophyta; class Magnoliopsida; order Asterales; family Asteraceae; genus Tanacetum; species Tanacetum coccineum. Next base: position 998 of record BQNB010158432.1, read on the forward strand.
TCATGACATTGTATCAAAAATAAGTAATTTGCCATTCAATCACCGTGTAAAGCTCCCTGTTTGTTAGCTTTATGAATAATATTAACCGACCCAACTGATACTCTCGCTTATGTATGTCATCGCCTGTTATAATTCAAACGAATAAATTAATTTATAGAAACACTAGCGGCAAAAAGACATTAGTTCATGAGTGAGATGAGAAAATGAAAAGAAAACAATAAAACTACCAAAAGTTTTATGTAATAATACAGACCTGAAGTAGATAATCGACTTAGAGCTGACCAAACCTCTTGTTGCACTGAGCGTTGCAACTCATGTTGCATCTTCATGCAAGTCTCCAATGTGCTCTGCAAGCTATTCATTTGTTCTTGAAGCCTAACCATGTCAATACGCAGGCCATTTATGATGTCCCTTTCCTACAGATCAACAATCAGAGTTGGTTCGAACCAATATGCAAAAAATCCAACGATTCAATATAACTGAAATAAAAACTCACAGTTCCCGAAAGCTGTGGGATGGCTGGTGGCGAAGAGAGAGCACCTTTTGCGCTCTGAACAGCCTGGCTGACACCATCATTCTCAAATACACTCTCTTGTTGCTCAGATTGAGATGCTTGTTCCTGGCGTTCAACATGGGATCGTAGCAGCTCATCCAGTCTCAAGCCGAAACCATTTTGAAGAAGATTGGAGACTCTTCTTCGGTTCGAAAGCTCTCGAAGTTTAGCTGTATCATAATCGCTTTCAAGTTCCAAAGTTTGTTGAGACAGATAGAAATGATGAGTCTGCCGACTCCTATCATCTGAACCATCATGGTACTGGCGACTACTTTCAACTGTTTCAGTTTGTGGTAGCAGCTGCACTCTTTCGTAATCCAGAACTCTATGCCTCTCTTGGACTGGAACAGATGTAGACTTTTTATCTTGTACGAATCTTAAAAATCTACCTTTCAGCAACGACTGCAGCAGAATCATAGCGTTAACACAACACCGACACATATTTAACAGAAAAATTAAATTATATACCTTGCAAAATTAAAACTAAAAAAATAAACAATAGATCTAGGCCATGAAAACTTCGAACACAATTATTACCACCTTTCAATCAAAAAAATCATCATAAAAAATACTAGATATTTTTGCATCCTCAAAAAAGACGTCATAGCTTTAATTTTCAAACAATAAGACTCTCGAGTCAATGTAAATAGAGTATCACTAGAATTCATATAAGTAATATGTTAAACGTATAGAAATGTCCAAACCTGAGGATGGTTACGATGAGCAAAATTTGTTACTGGTCCAACCTCCAACAAACTCTGAATTTCTTTTTGCCTTCCAATTTGAAAGCTTTTAATCAAGTCAAGAAGATCATAACTACCAAATAACTTACAAACCGATTTGCGTGAACCGATTTCTAACGCTTGTTCTTCTATAAAAGACTGACCAGTTTCCGCTTGGTGGGCATTTGACATGTCTGCACAAACACAAAAGAAATTTATCCCATAAACACGCATTTACATAAACATAAACATGAAACTCAATAAAGTACACACCAATACTGAGTGATAGCCCCATTCCTGTTGGACGCAGACTTTGACAGAATCCTCTACAGTAGTCGACACCATTGCCAAGCGGAGAGCTAAATATCGATCTCCCAACAATTATCCTTCTGCATATCAAAGAGAAATAATCAACTTCTAAGAGCTAAAAATTCACACTTAGAAGCGGCTAAATATGTAAAATAGTAACATACTCATGTGAAGCCACTTCTCTTAAGACTATATCAAGAGCTTGAATGGTTTCTTGAGGATTATCATGTTGTCTACCACTTAACAACTTGCGAAGATGATCAATGTCTTTTGTCATACAAACAAATTTCATAGACAAACCTTGAATTCATGTTGTCGTCTACAATTGTAAACCACCGGTTGTTAATTAAGATTCAAGAAGTTAAAAAGATAAAGTTGGAGCAAAGCAATATACCCGTCTTTTTCAGGAACAACAATGACAAACTCTTTGTTTTTGAAAGGCAATGGCCCAGCAGCAAATGCACTTTTATTTCCATCATAAGCAAATCCGTGATTACCCAAATGAGAAGCCTTGTACTGCTCGATTAAGCATTTCATTATATGTTTGCATTTTGTTTTTGAGGTCACTTCCGGAGTGATGGTCACCTACATTTCAAACCAGTTATCAAATGTTAACAAATTATACAACTATTTTCTATAAATAAAGTATCGTGATGTCATAACAAACTTACACTACTACACGACTTATGCATACACAAGTATTATGTGTTTTCGGTCATGTAACAAATAATAGTTAAACTTTATTTTTATTACATGAATGGGGTGTTTGTTTAAGCTTATTTTAAGGCTTATGAGCTTAATAATGTGTTTTCGACTTATGTTTCATGTTGTGACAAGCTTATCAAGCCCATAAATGTCTACATGTGAATGTTCATACATGCCGGATAAAAGACAAAAAACCTTTTAAGCTAGCGCAGAATAAGCAAGAAAGAATGTATAAACTAGCATGTTAATGAATGATTAAGGAATAATATCTTTATGGAATTCGAATTTTATAATTATTTTGCTTGTGTTGCACAATTCTATTTAATAGACAGACTAGTAACACTTTAACTCACAAAGAATTGCATTATAACAATATATTATAACAATACACATTCATGAACATACATGTGAATAAAGTTATTAAACAGAACATATATGTGAATAATGTTACTTAAAACATGGTGAATGAAGACTAAACAATTATATCAATTTATGTAACATAAAAACATAGATCCTATTCTGAATGTGGGTATGTATATATATATATATATATATATATATATATATATATATATATATATATATATATATATATATATATATATATATATATATAGTTTATATCAAATCATAGCCTATAAAGAAAAATATCATATCCTAATTAGTTTTCACTTCAAAAAATCTTTGATTACAAATCAAAAGAAAAAACGTAAATCTACTTTTCTAATATAGAAAAACATTACATCAAAGGATTGTGAGAATAATTAATCAAGCAAAACACGATTTTTAGGGCAAATTATAGTAACATAAATATAAATATACATAAAACTTACATCATATTGGTGAGGATTTTTATCACCAAGTTGAACAAGAAAGTGATTAGCCGTGATCATGATTTTCTTTCCAACTGAACCAAAACCCGGTCTAGCCGGAGGCTTCACGAGTTTAGAAGATGAAGGAACCAAAGGCAATGACACTACTGCCGTGTTCATTGTAGTTTTAGCAATCTGTTGCATGGGGGGTTGTGGCTGCACCGGGACAGATGCAACTGGCGTACTTGTACCAATGGAAAATTTTCTCATTGCATCTGTTAAACTGGGTGGCATGGATTGAGCGGGACGATATTGCATAGGTGTTTGTGGCTGCACAGGGACAGATGCAACAGTGGAAAGATTTCTCATTCCATCTGTTAGCACACGAGAACTCGAAGCAACTGGTCGGCACATGAGAACTCGAAGCAACTGGTTGAAAACTCAAAGTATGGACCGGACCTGGCGGTATTTCATTGGTGCTTGTGGCTGAACAGGAGCATGCGTGGTGGACATCTTTGGCAGTTTTTTTTATCGAATGCGAGAGAAGGTTAAGAGTGTGGGAGAAGATTGTATCGAGTGTATAATACTTATAGCATATCATAAGGATATTAATGGTATGTCAATTGAATACATACCATTAATATCCCTTTGATATCATGACTATAAATATTATACACTCCATATTAATGGTAAGTTGATGACTATTATATCTACTGGGCGCTTGGGCTTCCACTTGCGCCTTGGCTCAGTCACGCGCTTGAGCTCGCGTTTAGTTTTTTTTATAATGGGCTTTAACATATTTTTATTTGGTATGTTAAAGATTGGTTAAACTCGGCTTAGCTATTTTTCAAGTAAGGGCGTTGATCGGTTCGGTTAGTCCGGTTAAAAAAAATTTAGGCAACCGTAAAACCAAACTGAACTAGAATTCAACCGAACCGAACCGAAAAACCAATTAGAATTGGTTTGATTTTTCGTCTGACTTGACCTGATTGTACCCGAATTTACAAGCATATAGTAAAAAATATCTATACTTATACCATAGTATAATTTAGGTTAGCAAAAAAAATTTGATGACGTATAGTACGTATAACAGGCCTCTGGGCCTGGACTGTACTAACCACATGTGGACCCTGACCTTGGCCCGGATATGGCAACATTAATCAGCATTCAATGTGATTAGTTAACATCCAATCAGCATTAATATGATTAGTCAACATTAATCAGCATTTAATGTGATTAGTCAACATTAATCAGCATTAATGTGATTAGTCAATATTAATCAACATTTAATGTGATTAGTCAACATCCAATCAGCATTAATGTGATTAGTCAACATCCAATCAGCATTAATGTGATTAGTCACCTATAAAAGGGGGTCCTCTGACACCCCAAAAGGTATGATTTCCTCACCATTCTCAATACATACACACACATACTACTGATAACTTGTGTTCTTACTCTTACGCCGGAGTCTAATCGTGGGTCCGTCCCACGGTAAGGCTAACGGTATACCTTTACTTGTGCAAGAAGTCATCCAATCGCTTTGTTTAGTCCAAGATCCAACCCGAAGATGGCTTGCATGCCCGACCCAACAAGCAATCTTGAACCATTTCATACCCGGTTACCAATTTTATACTAACAAGTTGGCACCATCCGTGGGATCTCGAATAAACTACGCTTCGTGTTCTCATATCATCGAAAAGCAAAAATCAATTCCATTCCGAAAGTAGGTAAATCTAAAACCTTCGTATTTTTGTCGTTACACATACATGTAAATTCAGCCATGCGTAAAACTTGTTAACCAAAACAATACACTTCATGTGATTTTTACAAATATCACCTCAGAAGCCACGGTTTCTAGGCCTAACTCTTTAAATGTGCTCATGATTATGGAAACCAATAGGAATAAATAATTATTTCCTTTCAACCTAATAAATGAATGATAATTTTTAATTATGAATCTGGCTATAATAAAAAAAAAACTCAAAACGCATGTAAAATTGGTGTCATTTGCATATTTATGCCACTTTGAATGCATTAACTACACAAAAATCTCAAGTACTGTTACTTGGATTGGCTCAATATTTGTGGCTAATAAGTCGAATTTAGTACATACATTAAAGGATAAAACAAATGCTTTCATGATCAGGGGGAAGTGGTGATAAATAATACTTGAAACTACTTGTTTAGTGAAACTAGCCCGTCTAGCTGTATCACAACCTTTTTTTTGTCCAAATAAAATGTGCCCTTGCCCAAAGACCTATATTCTCAGGCACCAATTAATCATAAAGCCTAATATATTTAGCATGGTACACACCCCCCTCATTATTTGGAAAAAAGAACCCTTGTGCAAAACATTTTGCTTATCTCTTTGAGAATATAGTAGGTTCCCTCGAGCCATAACGAAATGATCTAACATTATCTATGCATGTTTACTTATATGAAGTTCAACAATTATAAAGCAAAATTTGTTCCATTGATTCTGGGTACTTCAAAAATACAATGAACAAGTATACAAAAAATGCTCTAACGCTTATTTATATCAAAATTTGGCTTACCATACTCCAAACATTTCTTCCCGTCCAAATTGTATACAAAACAAAGTGACGAAGAAGTTAAAATGAACAAAATTATAATATTAAGTTTATGCACATATATTGGTGTGAGTAGGTATACCCTATTATTCTTACTTTTTGGTGCCATGCCTAATTTTGCCAAAAGTCCCATCAGAAAAAATAAGAAGGGAGTATCACGTGATTTATTTGGAGTTACCAAAACATTAGACTTTTACTCAAAAGCATTAAGAAGAATGTACCTTCACTCATTAAACTATTATCTTTATTGTACTTTTACTATTACTAAAGCACTTTTAAAGATATATAAAAAAGTCTTACAAATAAGTAAGCTGGCTCATGAAAGTGTCATAGCTTCTTGATTTTTGAAGCTCCCTCACTAGCATCGGAAAGCTCGTGGATCTGGAGTCACACACATTGGCATGCTTCAGGAATAAATAAACATTCGGTTCACCGCCCTCATACGTAATTTACCCCATATGCGTGTTCTGATCCTCTAAGTTGCGGATAACCGCTTGCAGGATTGAGTTTCATCGATCTTGGCACATGAAAACTCAGTCTAGCTACAATCGGTAGTCGTAAAAATTCATTTTTTTTTTTTATGTGGGGTTACCCTACCAAAAACAGTCGGGGACATCCGCCTCGAGTATATTAATGGATTGTTACTAAAACCACACTTCAAATTAATAATCCCGTCCATTGTATGGCATTTTCAGACTTCGTTGTAGTTTTGGCAATCTGTTGCATGGGGGGTTGTCCCTGCACCCGGACAGATGCAACTCGCGTACTTGTACCAATTGAAAATTTTCTCATTGCATCTGTTAAACTAGGTGGCATGGATTGAGCGGGACGATATTGCATAGGTGTTTATGGCTGCACAGGGACAGATGTAACAGTGGAAAGATTTCTCATTCCATCTGTTGGCACACGAGAACTCGAAGCAACTGGTCGGCACATGAGAACTCTAAGCAAACTCGAAGTATGGTCCAGACGTGGCGGTATTACATTGGTGCTTGTGGCTGAATAGGAGCATGCATGGTGGACATATATGTAGCCTTGATTTCTAAAATAATTTTAGCACGTTACTTTTAATATATCTTCGTATAATATAATTAAATTTTTGTTTCAAATAATTTTTAGATCAACTTATAACTAACTATATTGGAATTTTGTAATTTTCAATTTAAATATGCATATAAAGAACTAAAATTTTAAATTGTTATTGTTTTAAAATTACTTAAATTGAACACTTTAGTATATAATACATAAATTTATTTATGGAATAATACTTTATAGAAAATGAATTGCCACACTACTTTTGATACATAGATATTTGTATTATATACTTAAGTGTTCGTTTCAAATAATTTCAAGACAAGAACAATTCAATTATTTATTTTTTCATATGCATATATAAATTGAAAATTACAAAACTCATATATAGTTAGTTATAAGTTGATCCAAAATTATTTGAAACAAACATTTAATAATATAATAGGAAAATAGATTAAAAATAGCGCGCTAGAAATATTTTAAAAATCAATGCTACATATACATTCTTTTTATTCTAAATAAATAATTAAAATACTATACTAATTTTTAAAAGATAAAAAATATCTTAAATTTTAGGAAAAAAATATATTTGCCTAGCTAAAAGTTTTACTATAAATATTTATTACAAAATATTATATTAAAATGATTTTTAGAAAAAATAATAATTAATTGTTGAGTTTATTAGTATAGGGTAGTAGAATTTCTATTTTGTCAAGTTCATGGTACCATTTTGTACCCTTAAAAGTTTAAGGTACTAGATGATCCACTTTGCCAAGTTTACGGTACTAATATGTGTTTTGGCCTAATATTTATAGCATATCATAAGGATATTAATGGTATGTCAATTGAATACATACCATTAATATCCCTTTGATATCAAAAATGTAATGAATTTCCTGCACCAACTCAATACTCAACATACATACTGATAACTGTGTTCTTACTCTCCACGTCAGAGTCAAATCGGAGGTCCGTCCCACGGTAAGAGTCTAACCGGGAAATACTTTACTTGTGCAAGAAGTCATCCAATCGCTTTGTTTAGTCCAAGATCCAACCCGAAGATGGCTTGCATGCCCGACCCAACAAGCAATCTTGAACCATCTCATACCCGGTTACCAATTTTGTACTAACAAGTTGGCACCATCCGTGGGATCTCGAATAAACTATGCTTCGTGTTCTCATATCATCGAAAGGAAAAAATCAATTCCGTTCCAAAAGTCGGTAAATCTAAAACCTTCGTATTTTTGTCTTTTACATACTGTACATTCTGCAATGCGTAAAAAATTGTTTTACCAAAACAATAAACTTTCAATGTTTTTTACGAAATATAACCTCAAAGCCACGTTTTCCTAGGCCTAAACTCTTAAGATGTTGCTCCATGATTATGGAACCCAATTAGGAATAAAATCATTATTTCTTTCACATAATAAATGAATGAGATTTTTAATTCTGAATCTGGCTTTAAAACAAAACACTCTACGCATGAAAATTGAGTGTCATTTGCATATTTATGCCACTTTGAATGCATTAACTACACAAAAATCTCAAGTACTGTTACTTGGATTGGCTCACTGGAATATTTGTGGCTAATAAGTCGAATTTAGTACATACATTAAAGGATAAAACAAATGCTTTCATGATCAGGGGGAAGTGGTGATAAATAATACTTGAAACTGCTTGTTTAGTGAAACTAGCCCGTCTAGCTGTATCACAACCTTTTTTTTGTCCAAATAAAATGTGCCCTTGCCCAAAGACCTATATTCTCAGGCACCATTGATCAAAAGCCTATATTATTAGGCATGGTACAACTCATTATTTGGAAAAAGTAACCCTTGTGCAAAACATTTCGCTTATTTCTATGAGAATATAGTGGGTTCCATCGAGCCATACGAAATGATTAACTATTATCTATGCATGTTACTTATATGAAGTTCAACAATTATACAAATTTCGTCATGATCTGGGTACTTCAAAAATACAAAGAACAAGTAACAAAAATGCTCAACGCTTATTGTATATCAAAATTGGCTTACCATACTCCAAACTTTTCTTCCCGTCCAAATTGTATACAAAACAAAGTGACGAAGAAGTTAAAATGAACAAAATTATAATATTAAGTTTATGCACATATATTGGTGTGAGTAGGTATACCCTATTATTCTTACTTTTTGGTGCCATGCCTAATTTTGCCAAAAGTCCCATCAGAAAAAATGAGAAGGGAGTATCACGTGATTTATTTGGAGTTACCAAAACGTTAGACTTTTACTCAAAAGCATTAAGAAGAATGTACCTTCACTCATTAAACTATTATCTTTATTGTACTTTTACTATTACTAAAGCACTTTTAAAGCTATACAAAAAAGTCTTACAAATAAGTAAGCTGGCACATGAAAGTGTCATAGCTTCTTGATTTTTGAAGCTCCCTCACTAGCATCGGAAAGGTCGTGGATCTGGAGTCACACACGTTGGCATGCTTCGGGAATAATAAGACCTTCGGTCACCCCTCATACTATTTTACCAAGCGTGTCCGATCCTCTAATGTTTGCGGATAACCGCTCGCAAGGACTGAGTTTCATTCGCTCTTGGCACATAAACCTCCGACTAGGCTACAATCGGTAGTCGTCAAATCTTGTAAACCTACCAAAAACATGTCCGGGACACCGCCTTCGAGTATATTATGGTTTGTTCCTAAAACCACACTTTCAAATTAATAATCCCGGACCATTGTATGGCGTTTCGGACCAAGGGCCATGAGTTCCACAATCTTTGATTATCAACTCCTGGTCATGGCGAGACTTTCAAATAATACACTTCTAATGCAACCTTCGGCTCATACTTTCGATCTTTAGTCCGCTAACATATGCATGTCTGGCATTATTTCACTGCTTAAATCCGTTGGTTGTTGTTCCTCTTATAGCGGCAACCACCACGAACTTTTCTTGATACCACCACTATATGCATGCGCAGTTTCATGAGCCCCGGTCCCGTGCATGTGTTTTTTCTCTTTCTTAATAAAGAAGGCAGACGTAAGACCAATATGTTAAACAGGAGGGCATGGGCCATGTGCAATTTTTACATACGGAGTACATACAAAAGTCTTATAATATCCACTTTGGATATACGTGCAATCTTTATCTCCACATACAAAGGAGTGCATTATATTGTCAATAACTAGTATCTGCGCGAGTACAATATCAACTCACGACGAGAAGATACTGGGTGACATACGCACAAACATGGAACATGCGGGTACCCTGACCACAAAATGTTTCCATTACTAATAGCCTTTGACCCGGTACGTAAAACCATCTGTCATATGCTCCCGTCCTTTAAAACCGTTCCAGCAGTAAGACCTCTGGTCATTACCATCTCAGATACAACTTTCGTTAACTTTGATTCTCCGGTTCGTCTTGTCTTACTCCGACCTTAAACGTGAAGGTACCTTTTAAGTCGCGAGTGCCCCTGATACTCTTATCATTTCGATGTAGTCATCTACGTCTTGGTCTGACCGTCATGAAACCGGTCCCCATTGTTGGTTGGCTCATGTATCCCGACTTTCAAACTTCCCGGTTCGAAGGGAAATAAAAATGGCAGGGCCGCGGAACTTTGACAATTGAACCCTGGAGCAAAATACTCAAAATTTCATACTCACAAATGTTTGCGATCAAATACTTAACTTCCTTCACCTCCGGTCATATGGTTGAGCAACTTTCATAATAAACTCCATGTTCCGTAAATTATACATAAGGAACAAATATGTTATAAAAATATCATTTATCAAAATGTATTAATCGACTTCAATCATACTTTTTTGGCTACGAAAATGATGAAAGTCATAAAAGTTATTTGGATAATTAAGCATATAAGTTTAATGCTATATAGCATCATTAAACTTGGGGGGCTATAATGGTATGATAGCACCATTGATTACATCCTTATGATATTAGCCCAATATTTAACATACGTGAAATACTACTTTACCCACATTAAAAAGGTATACGTGTAAATGTTTTTTATTAAACAGTAGGCCAAGTAACCCCAATTAACTCTATGCGAACAAACAAAGTTCATTGCACACAAATATCTCCGGATATAAAGAACACTTAGAAATTGCAAGTCTAAAGTGAGGCTGAGTAACCTACATAATTGCAAGACCAATAATAAGACGAATGTAATATTCGCATTAGGATGGGTAACCTACCGATTAACCCAGCCACAAAAGTACGTCCTCGGTTGGTCTTAAGACGAATGTAATGTTCGCATCACGATGGGTAACCTTACAATTAACCCAACCACGTAAGTACACTCTCTGTTGGTCTTAAAATGAATGTAATATTTGCCTTAGGATGGGTAACCTAATAATTAACCCCGCCACGGAAGTACATTCTTTGTTGGTCTCAAGACGAATGTAATGTTCGCAATATTTTTCGCATCATAAGCAAATACAAGCTGGTATAAGATGGACATACATTTATCCATCTCATCACGTAATATATGGAGAGTAACTCCGTCCTCATAAATTCTTCTCGTCCTCTCCCAAGAGATGAACAAGAATGGTACCTGTCCAGTGCTAGTATTACCCCGACTGTAGAAAAATTGTTCTTCTTACGGGGTCTTTACCATTCAAACACCGGAAACCAAGCATCTGAGCACCATCACCCAACACATGTATATGGGTGGAACCTATAATAGGCATGATTAGCACGGTCCAAAACCAGATATAATGACGTATGGTCTAGAAAGAAAGGACACATCTTACGGATCTCACCTACGAGGCTAAAGAAGAGTCGCAGAGAAGGCAACGATCATGGCAGAAGCATGGTAATAAAGAATTTGAGTCTGGAAATATTCACCGCATGCAACAAATGCTTCATGTAGTAAACATACTAGACTGGGGGGACTTGATGACGTATAGTATGTCTAACAGGCCTCTGGGCCTGGACTCTACTAACCAGATGTGGACCCTGGCCTTGGTCCGGATATGGCAACATTAATCATCATTTAATGTGATTAGTCAACATCCAATCAGCATTAATGTGATTAGTCAACATCCAATCAGCATTAATGTGATTAGTCACCTATAAAAGGGGGTCCTCTGACACCCCAAAAGGTATGATTTCCTCACCCTTCTCAATACACACACATACTACTGATAACTTGTGTTCTTACTCTCACGCCGGAGTCTAATTGTGGGTTCGTCCTCATGATAAGTCATCCAATTGCTTTGTTTAGTGCAAGATCCAACCCGAAGATGGCTTGCCTGCCCGACCCAACAAGCAATCTTGAACCATCTCATACCCGATTACCAATTTTGTACTAACAAAATTATTTAAAGTATAAAGTCTAAAAAATATTTTTTATATTAGGATAAAATTTTATTGATCTTTATATATCTATAACAAATATATGAGGCTAATTATGAGTGGATATATACGTGACAATGACATGGATTCTATCTCAACGATGACATGGACACCTCCTTCACATTAAATTTCCGATACATATCTATTTCACAAAAATACACTCTTTCTCTATACGCTAATATTATTAATCCGTATATTGAGAATATTCTCCTCAAACCCTAATATGATTCATTTATCATCATTAGAATTGCATGCTAACTCCTGGAGGTTGTGGATCATCAATGAGGTAAAACTATGTATATATAGCAGTTGCAAATTTGCAATACCATCTTAGATGATGTTTGTATTCGTTGATTCTGTGACTAAATTAGTTTATTATCTCGCAGATTGGAGGTCTGGACTCCCATGGAGGGTGTCTATATATATGAAGTGGGTGCTTTCACAGGAGAGATGCTCTCTGTGGCATAAGCTATAGCATGAACACAACACTTAATGGCTTTAACGACCGTACATTTATTATTTGTGACAAGGTTTGTAATTACATATAATTTTAGTTTTCTGTTCATTTAGTTCTTAGATTAATCCTCTTATTTAATTTCAATACCTCACAGTGTGAAAAAGAATATCACATTTGTTGTTTAAGGGAAAATAGAATCGCCGACAGGGTAAGTGTAATTCAGATCTTTTTCTTTCTCAGTGCTAACAAATTCCATTTTTCACCTAATAAAAAAACCACCCCAGGGTGGCCTAGTGGTAAAAGGACTTGCAAGTGTCACACTAAAAGGTGTGAGGTCCCAATTTCGATTCCTGCTAGGTGCAAACAATTCTAAAGTGGCCACGCCAACCTCCTGAAAAGGGAGGGCTTTACCTGGTTTGAGTCTGTGTGGCGGTGGGTTCAAAAACCCCGTGGATTAGTCACCCTAAAGAGCGGAAACCATGAGGTGAAACAGTTACACCCGCTTCCTCTGTTTGACAATCTAGTTTTCTCATTCTGCGCCACTATGACATTAGTATGTGAGGTACCCATTTGGGTAGCCGGTAGGAAAATTTGTACATGTATCCCATGAGCGACGCTAGTTCTTCGTCCACTTCTGGGAAAGGGTACATGTCTTTTGGATAGACTTTGTTAAGACTTCAGTAATCCATTTGCACCTGCCAAGTATTGCTCTTTTGCTTGATGATATTGCATGGTCACCAGCCTGGGTATCGACCTTCATGACTATCCACTTGCCTTCAGCAATTGAACAATTTCTTCCTTCAATGCTTGCCTCTGGTCTGGCATTAGCGGTCGCTTCTTATGAGCAACTAGCTCGGCTAGAGGGTACACCTTTAACTAATATTCCATCACAAACTGTGGCACAACTGTGTTTACCATTGCTTCATGAAAAAAAAACACATCTCCGTTATCCAGATGACTTCTCCTATCTTTTGCTTACACCCAATTAACAATTTACCGTTGATTATTACGGGTTGGTCCAGGTGTTCATTGCAGATTACCATATTCTCTTTTATTTTATCATGTTCCTAAGTTTTGTCGCTGATCACGGGCCATTTCGGACGTCAGACGGCATGGCTCTGTTCCCTAGTTATGGCTTTGTCCTTATCCAAGACATTTGGTTCATGTTTGCATGACTCCACTGCGTTTCTTCTACGAGCTTTGCACTTCTTCTATCTGGCTGCACTCTATAAGGCCTCCCTGTTAGTTTTCATTGTGGCCACTCCCTTTGCCGTTGGAAACTTAATCATTCAATGGATGGTGGAGCATACCGCTCCGAGACTCCTCATGCCGGTTCTTCCCATTATCGCATTGTAGGGCGAGCGACATTTCACTATCGTAAATTCTAGTAGCATAGTTTTGCTCCATCCTGGCTCTCCCATGGTTACCCTGAGATCTACCAAACCCAAGGGATAGTATGTTTCACCTAAGAATCCCACTAGGAGGGAC
>BQNB010158436.1:0-15032 GCA_026074375.1 Tanacetum coccineum
GGAAATGGTGGGATTGATGGTCAAGGTGACCAAGTAGGTGGTTAAGGTACTGAGGTGAATGATGGTGTTGACGGAGTCCCTGACTTCTCCACTATCATTGCACAACAACTACATACCAAGGTAGCAATCAGGGAGATGATAGGAACCGGAATGGAAATGCAGTCAATGACAACATTCAAGGTAATCCTAGGAATGTCATTGAGAACAACGACCGTAAGGGTTGTACCTATAAGGAGTTATTAGCTTGTAACCCAAAAGAGTACGATGGTAAGGGAGGTGTCATAGTTTATACCCGTTGGATTGAAAAGATGGAGTCGGTTCAGGATATGAGTGGGTGTAGGGATAAATAAAAGGTGAAGTACACTGCTAGGTCATTTGTTGGTAAGGCTTTTACGTGGTGAAACTCTCAGATCCACACACGAAGTTGATAAGCCGTTGTTAGTATGTCATGGTAAGACTTTAAGACTTTGACTAGAGCGGAATTTTGCCTGAGTAATGAGATGCAAAAATTAGAAATTGAGTTGTGGAATCACGCCATAGTCGGGGCTGGCCATGCTGCGTATACTAACTGATTTCATGAGTTGGCTAGGTTAGTTCCTCATTTAGTAACCCCGGAAAACAAATAGATTAAGAGGTACGTGTATGGCCTTGCCCCGCAGATTCGAGGAATGGTGGCTGAAATGGAGCCAACGACCATTCAAAAGGCTATGCAGATTGCTGGCACACTGACTGATGAAGCCATTAGGAATGGATCAATCAAAAAGAACCCTGAGAAGAGAGGAAATAAGGGAGAACCTAGCAAGGATAGGAATGGGAGGGATGATAACAAGAGAACTAGGACTGGAAATGCTTTTGCTACAACCACAAATCCTGTTAGGAGAGAGAACACGGGTACGACACCCAAGTGTACCACCTGTAACTTTTACCATCCACCCGAGGCACCCTGTCGCACTTGTTTCAAGTGTAACCGCCCAGGACATCTTGCTAAGGATTGTAGAGTGGTGCCTAGGAATGTGAACCCAGTAAATGCTAGGAATCCAGCAGCTGCTCGTGGAGCATGCTTTGAGTATGAAGGTACCGATCATTACAAGTCAGCATGTCCTAGGTTGAACCGAGCACAAGGGCCAGGAGTAAACCGTCCAAACCAAGCTTTAGCTATTGATGGGGGTCAGGGTCGTAGGAACAATGGTAAACAGGCACGTAGGAGGACATTTATGTTGGGAGCTAAGGAGGCTCGCCAGGACCCGAACATCGTGACGGGTACATTCACTTTGAACAATCATTATGCCACAACCTTATTTGACTTTGGTGCCGACTATAGCTTTGTTTCCACTATGTTCATACCCTTGTTAGGCATAGAGCCCAATGATTTAGGATTTAGTTATGAGATTGAGATAGCTAGCGGAAAGCTAGTAGAAATCAATAAGGTCATTAAGGGTTGCAAACTAGAAATATATAGCCACGTGTTTGACATTAATTTGATACCGTTCAGAAGCGGGAGTTTTGATATGATCATAGGCATGGATTGGTTATCTAACTACAAGGCTGAAATAATCTGTCACGAGAAAGTAGTTAGAATACCCCTACTAGATGGCAAGGTGCTTAGAGTGCTAGGAGAAAGACCGGAAGAAAAAGCGAGACATTTAATGAGTGCTAAGGCCAAGGAACAGAAACAAGAAGAGATGGTCACGGTGAGAGATTTTCTCGGGGTATTTCTGGATGACCTATTAGGATTACCCCCTATTCGGGAAATCGAATTTCAGATTGAGTTAGTCCCTGGAGCACTACCGGTCGTGAAATCTCCCTATCGATTGTCACCTTCTGAAATGGAGGAGTTGTCGGGTCAACTCAAAGAACTCCAAGACAAGGGTTTCATTCGACCAAGCTCATCGCCTTGGGGAGCACCGGTATTATTTGTGAAGAAAAGGGACGGATCATTTAGGATGTGTATTGATTATAGAGAGTTGAACAAGTTGACCATCAAGAATCGTTATCCACTCACTAGGATAGATGACCTATTCGATCAGTTGCAAGGATCGCATTACTTCTCTAAGATAGATCTTAGGTCCAGATACCACCAACTAAGAGTGCATGAGGATGACATTCCAAATACCGCGTTTAGAACTCGTTATGGACATTTCGAGTTCACAGTAATGCCCTTTGGTCTGACTAATGCACCAGCGGTATTTATGGATCTGATGAACCGAGTATGTAGGCCTTATCTAGACAAGTTTTTGATAGTGTTCATTGATGACATCTTGATTTACTCTAAGACCCGAGAAGAGTATGAAGTGCACCTAGGGCTAGTCTTGGAATTGCTCAAGGAAGAGAAACTGTATGCTAAGTTTTCCAAGTGCGAATTCGGGTTGCGAGAAGTACAGTTTCTTGGTCATGTGATTAATGGAGATGGTATGCATGTAGACCCTAATAAGATTGAAGCTGTTAAGAATTGAGAAGCCCCTAGAACTCCATTTGAAGTTCGTTCATTTTTAGGATTGGCAGGGTATTATCGTCGGTTCATAGAAAACTTTTCTAAGATTTCTAAGTCCTTGACCATTTTGACTCAGAAAAGTAAGACCTTTGACTGAGATGAGGAACATGAAAGGGCATTTCAAACTTTAAAGGACAAGTTGTGTAATGCACCTGTTCTAGCTCTCCTCGATGGACCGGAAGATTTTGTGGTGTACTGTGATGCATCGGGCTTAGGATTAGGTTGTGTGTTGATGCAAAGAGGTAAGGTGATAGCATATGCATCTAGGCAGTTGAAAATCCATAAGAAAAACTACACCACTCATGATCTAGAATTGGGTGCGGTTGTGTTTGCACTTAAGATCTGGAGACACTACTTGTATGGAACAAAGAGTGTCATCTATACCGACCATACGAGTCTTCAGCATATCTTTAACCAAAAGGAACGGAACAAACATCAACGTCGTTGGATAGAGCTTTTCAGCGACTATGACTGCGAAATTTGTTACCATCCTGGTAAGGCGAATGTAGTAGCCGACGCATTGAGTAGAAAGGGGAGGATAAAACCTAAGAGAATTAGATCTATGAATATGACCCTTCAATTCAGTATCAAGGGTAAGATACTAGCGACTCAGAAGGAGGCATTTGATGAGTCTACGAGATTGCAAAGAGGACTAGATGAGATGATAGAATGTAGGAGCGATGGAACCTTATACTACCTGGATCGAATATAGGTTCCTTTGAAGGGTGATGTGAGAACCCTGATAATGGATGAGGCCCATAAGTCAAAACTCTATACACCCAGGAGCTGACAAGATGTATTACGATCTTAGAGAAAGGTATTGGTGGCCGGGAATGAATATGTTAGTGGGTGTTTAACTTGCCTGAAGGTTAAGGCTGAGCATCAGAGGCCGTCTGGCTTGCTACAGCAACCCGAGATCCCAGAATGGAAATAGGAAAGGATAGCAATAGATTTTGACACTAAGTTACCAAGGAATAATAGTGGGCATGACAATTTGGGTTATTGTGGACCGATTGACTAAGTCTGCTCATTTTCTACCTATGCGTGAGGATTATAAGCTGGATAGGTTAGCTAGACTATATCTGAATGAGATCGTCGCTAGGCATGGCGTGTCGATCTCCATCATATCTGATCGTGATGGTCGATTCACACCAAGGTTTTGACAGTCAATGCAAGAGGCATTAGGAACCCGTTTAGACATGACTACGACTTACCACCCTCAGACCGACAGTCACAGTGAGCGTACAATCCGAACCTTGGAAGACATGCTTAGAGCATGCGTCCTAGACTTCGGGGGAAGTTGGGATGTTCATCTTCCATTGGTTGAGTTTTCCTATAACAACAGTTACCATTCTAGTGTGAGACGTGCATTGTTTGAGGCTTTATATGGTAGGAAGTGTCGTTTACCGATTATGTGGGTAGAAGTTGGAGAGGGACAATTGATAGGCCCTGAGTTAGTGCAAGAAACCACTGATAAGATCTCACAGATTAAGGATAGACTTAAGGCTGCGCGTGATCGTTAGAAAAGCTATGCCGATAAAAGGAGAAAACCCTTAGAGTTCAGTGTAGGTGAGTATGTCTTGCTCAAAGTGTCCCTTTGGAAAGGTGTGGTATGCTTTGGAAAGAAGGGGACATTAGCACCTAGGTTTGTTGGACCCTTTGAGATCAGTGAGCAGATTGGTCCGGTAGCCTTTAGACTTAGGTTGCCTGAGGAATTGAATGGTGTTCATGACACGTTCCATGTGTCGAACCTTAATAAGTGGTTGATCTAACATTGCAAGTGCCTTTGGATGAGATCCAAGTTGGTGCTAAGTTGAATTTTGTGGAAGAACCTATGGAAATTTTAGACCGAGAGTTCAAGAAGCTTAAGCGGAGTAGAATTGCCATCGTCAAGGTTCGGTGGAATTTGAAACGTGAACTTGAATTCACATAGGAGCGTGAAGATCAAATGAGACTTAAGTATCCATATCTATTTAAATCTAGTACTAGTTGAATTTCGAGGGCAAAATTCTTTTTTAGGGGGGTAGAATGTAACCCTTGCCCTTTTGTGAGATTTGAATGTTCTAATTTAGTCTTTTGATTTTTTGACAGTTGTCAGTTTCATTAGAACTTGTACCGTATTGACGGTAGTGAATTAGTGTGATTGAGGTATTTTATGGCTGTATTGTGTATAATAATCCTTTTTAGAGGTTTGTCCCGTGAATAGCTTGAAATGCCGAAAACGAGTCCCGACACGTCCGTTAATGTTCAAAATGCGTTTTGGGAAGTTTAATTGGGAAGTATGTCGTGTAAATATTGTAAGTTCTTGGAAAAGTATTTTTAAGACTAATAAAAATATAAGCAACTTCGGGTGATATGTTAAAGTCGAGGTTTTTGATTTTTAAGAGAAACCGACACAAAACGAACCAAACCAACCCTCCTAGGATCCATATCCGGTTCGAACCAACAAGGGGACAGCATGGCTTGTTTTTAGGTTCCTTTGTCCTAGCATGGGTACATGTATTCTTGTCTTAACCTAAAACACACATAGTGCATGAACCTTGGAAATCATTTCTCTCTTTATCTTTTTTTTTGTTCGGCCGGATACACAAAACATACAAACACATACATTTTTGATAAACTTGGTCAAGAACATGAAGATATAGATGTCGTGGGTTGATTATAGTGTTTGGGTAGTCGGTTCGCGTTCTTTCTCGCTTCTCAAAACCCTCTTTGTAAGTGTTATAAATTTATATTTAACTTGTACTTTTGAGTGTTTAATGATGCATAGAAGCTAGTTGTACGATGCGTTTGTTAAAAATCGATCACGAAAAATTTACGAAAAAGTAATAAGGTTGCATGTATGGTTCGAACTCAAAGAAAATGAGGTTAAGGTCTTGTAGTTTTATTGTCGTGGTTGTGATGGTTGAAAAACATTTATTTGCTATTTAGCTTATTTTGGTTAGTGACTTATTTGGCTTATTTTTAAGCACTTTTGGACTTATTATGAGCTTATAAGCTCTCGGCAAATGGGAGGAGTACAAGGAAAATGTTTTTGGTTATTTACTTCGTATGTCATATTTTTGTGGACTATTTTGATAGCTTATGGTCATAACCGAATATACTACGTAGCTTAACAGCTTATTAGAAGGCTTATTATGGATGTTTAAGGCTTATAAAGCTCACGGCCCAATAAGCCCAATAAGCCGTGGCTTATAGTGGGCTTATTGTGGTTCGGATTATTTTGTTAGCTATTGTTTTGGGCTTATTTCTACTAATGGGCTTTAGTATTGGGCCTAAAACGTACTTTATATATACGAATATCTTAATGGATCCTATTGGGCCTTAAGTCCCAATAAGCAAAAACTAGTCATTTTATGAGTTTTAACGAACTTTTGTAAATTGGAGCATACTTATGAAATGATATTGAAAGTTGTTTTGGTAAAAAATATGCTTTGATAAACGTTGCGAGAAATGATTTTGGTATTTTGACAGAAAATGGTGAAATTATGGAAAAATGTTTGAATTTAAGGTTTAAAACCTTGGAAAACGTTGTGTAAACGAACGGGTCATGTCGAAATTTCGTAAAAAGTCTACACTTAAAATTTTTACTCAAAACGTGAATTTTACGATAAAATAGTAAAATATTATTATTTTAATACGTCGACTAAATGACGAAAAATATATTCTTACGAAACTTTCCTAAATTGTTTAGCATAAATAAACGTTTCATTACTTATAATCTAAATGATTAATTAATGATAACTAAGAGTACCGAATGGACTTACCGAAGTATATTTATAAGTGTTTATTATTAGAATTTTCTTATATTACTCTACTATTATATTAAATGGTATAAGTATATATATTATACTAAGGTATGAGTTAGAAGTATGTTATCTTTTGAAACTAAGTCCTCAACCATCACACCACTGAAAACGTTAAGGATGACCGTACAACGCGCATCTGACCTCTATGCATCAAACCTGAAAACTGTTTTAGAAATAAATGTCTAAGTGGAACATTAATTGGACTAGGTCGTGTTCGGACGTCGTTGCATTTGCTTGTGTGATATTGAGTTTGCTGCTAGACACCCTTGCTTGAGGTGAGTTCTTGTAGCCCCACTTTTTATGTCTTTTTCGTTGGGGAAATGATACTCAAAATTGTTTTGAATATGTTTTCTTAGTGTGCGAAACGTGGTTTTATTTTTGGGACAGTGTTATGTGCTTATGACTGCTATGTGAATTACATGTGTTTTGATTGCACTTTTGTGCATTGAGTTGCATTGGGCTATGCTTGTGATTATTTTTGTTTTTTTTTTTTTTTTTTTTGCATAGATTGCTATGTTTGTGATAGTCTTGCCCTATGGATAGCCCTAGCTGGTAGGTTTTAGGTGCGGATGACCTCGGAGTTGCGACTCCAAGAGCATTGGTATATGTTGGTGTGATGATTAGCATGGGGATGCTATGTCATGGGATTTAGAACGTGTTACATGTATTCACTGTCATATTGCACAATTGTCCACTACTTAAAATTTTAGCACAACAACTGGGTGGTATTCAAACCTTACGAGCTCGCCACGTTTTTTGTTGACCCTTGTCGGTATCATTTTTAAATGATGTTTATGAATCCAGTATAGGTTTGATGCGAGAGGAATAACAGACTTTTAGAGTACTTGTTTGGATCAATGTATTGTTAAGGTCTTGCTTTTGGTGTGGTGTTTTGAACTTAGTACTTTGAGGTGTTGTTTCATAGTCTAGTTTATGGACCCCTACATGGGCTCTTGGTTGTAATAATTGGTGACTATTTGATGTGTTCTTGTTGGGATTCACTCAAATTTATATTTGTAATTGAAGGTCATCATGACACTTTATTATTATGCTTTATTGTGGGGCTTTCTCTATTTGGATCTTGTGTTATGATTGATCATTCTTCGTCGCATACCCGTGTTTCCATCTATGTCGGGGTGTGACAACAATAATGACGTTTTGATGTATGATGATGTTTGATATATGATGGATGTTTAGTTAGAAAACTATTAGTTTAAAACATGTAAACTTTATTTTCTACTTTCGATGATTTTATGATTGTCATCGACAAAACATGGATAGATCGTAAATTATAAATAAACGTTTTTTCGGTTTATTTGTATTAACAATCTCCCCTTTTTTGTTGATGACAAAACATAACATTATTGGAAGTAAAGTATAAAATTTATAGGTTTTAAATTGGAGTTTTTACTTTCTTCTCCCCCTTTTTGTCGAAACAAAAAGAGCGTCGAAGAAAAACTAACAAACATATGCGATGTATAACAAGTAAAGGTAAATATGAAATGAACCAAAATAAGTTGGGTAAAATGTAGTAATAGAATTGATAGTGGTGATTCAAAATTGAATCGAATGCTATGCTCCCACTTGACGAGAGCTTCCCCTTAATAAGGACGTCAAGGAATCCAAATGGATTTTAAATGCTAAAATAAATGTTAACGATATGATTATACGCAATTATAAGCTCCCCTGGTTTGGGGATTTCCTAGAAAAAAAGGGGTTATGTCTAAAACTCCCAAGAATAATAAAAGAATAAAAACTTAAGCATATGCACCCGGTTCCCCGGGTTCCTTTGCCAAAAGGTACCGGCCTGCTTTGCAGAAGGGTATCGGGTGACCTGTACTTGAAAACAACATTTTCACACTTTAAGGCGAGAAACTAATAATTCAAACATACTTAATAAGGATCATTGATCACAAAAAAGCATGATGATATATCAATGGAATGATAATTTAGTAATATTTCATTATATTGAAAGGCGTTTAACCATGATTGTTATACATACAATGTTCGTTATGAATTTGAAAATGAAAAAATATATTCATGTCCTAGTTCCTAATATCAAAATGATTAACTACCATATCAAACACCTATTGTCCTTAATTCTTTCAATCACCCTCTCATGGCTTTTGGTTTGTGAGGTGAGTGAGGCGCTTAAGGATACAATTAAGCATGAAACGCATTTCATCCCTAACCTCATGGATGAGGGATTGAGTGCGTTGGCAATAGGGACAAGAATGTTCTTGTGATGGTGGAAATGATGATGGTCCATCAATCCATAAGGATTAATCAAATATTATGAATGTTTGTGGAGGTGGAAGATGAGGTCGAAAAGGTGGTATGGAGGATGTTTAGAGAGTTAGGAATGTGGTAGAAGGGAGTGATGATGGAGGTGGTAATACTTGTGAGGTATGTGTTGCAAGTCCATTTTGCACATTTTGTGCATTATGGAGTGTTGTTTCAATGTCATTGGACAAATCTTAAAGTTGTCCAATCTCTTCAATGATTTGTTCACGGGTCATGAAGGTTTCTAGATGGGCACTAAGTCTATTATTTTTCCTATTGAGGTTGTTTGGTGGAAAGAAGGGTTCATACTCTATGTGATTGTTGATTGGGAGAGGTTGGCTAGTGATTTGCTTAAATGTGGGAAGTGGTGGTGGATTTGTACTTCTTTGTGGCAAGTCCTCAAGGTTGTTAAAGTAAGGGTGATGTGAAGTTGGTGTAGTGGTGAAAATAAGTTATCGTGGTGCTAAGGGTGAAGGCTCGTTTGGTTAAGGAGCAAGTATTTGACTAGCATTTAGTGGAGTAAGAGATAAGCCAAGAGTAGTAGTAAGTGTTGTGGGAATGTGGTTGTTTTCTTGGAGTGGTGATGATTCATTGGACGAGATGTCAATGAACCTAGTTCAAGCAATCTTTCTTAGTGGGTTTTTGGTGGAAAAGGAAGCACTTGAAGCCATTCTTGGAGGTAAACTAATGAGGTATTATGGCTGAAAAGATCAGGTTTTTAAGAGATGAAGAAGATGGTAATTGCAAGATTAAGGTGATCTTAATTTATAAAATCAAGCCATGCAAAATAATAAATGACTTAACCACTATTTTTTCTCTAAAAACCTATCATTTGATTGCATTAAATGCATTATATGTCAATATTTAACTATTGGGCACATTAATACTGGTATAAATTACTAATTGGAGTGTTGGGTGCAAAGTTAACTAACCAAATGACCATGTAAACAAATTGTGGCTGTCCCGGTACTTTTGCAAAAAAGAGGTTCGGCCTTTGCTGCACATGGTACCGGGGTTGCACATTGTTCATATCCTAAAAAAATGCGGCATAAAAAGGCCTACTTGTGTTTATTATATCACCTCAAATTGTGATATATACATTACTAAATAAAGGTAGGATCAATTTGTGAGACATAATGTGGGTATGATATTATAGTTCCTAGTTAAAACATACATTCCTAATTCTAGTTTGAGATTATGCCAAATATACTAACAAGCTTAAATAAGATTATATACACTCTTTCTTATATCATTATATTTTACAAGCATAAATCCAAATATTCTAAATCCACATCAATAGATCATGCATAGTTTAAACAATGTTTTGAAACACGGTTCGACACGGCCAGGTCAACGATTGAACAGGTTTCGGTTGATAAATAAAAATGGGTAAATCTATAAACAGAGTTTTATATGTTCGAAACCAGGTTAAACCGCGCGGTATTAATGTGTCCATGGTCAACTGGTTTCTCTAGACGGCGAGTTTTGATTTTTTTTTATGTTTTTTACAAATAAAGCAAGTCTTATATATATATATATATTATATATTATATTTATATTTATAATATAATATCTTCATTTTTTCTGCGAAGTAATTTCTATTGGTTACTCTGTTATATTTGTTAGTAAATAGTTTTTAGGCTTAATATAAGGTATATTCATGATTTATATAAATACATTTTTTTAATCATTGCAAATTTTATTATTTTTAATTATTTTTAAAATAGGCTTGAGCCGGCGGTTGAACCAGTTGAACCAGTAACCCGGTGACTCAACCGGGTCGATTAGAGGAGCGGTTTGCATAAACGGTTGGTTTAATACCTAAAGTTAGTACCGAACTGTATTTCCAAAAAACACAAGTGTTTAAAAAAATTTTCTCAGGTCTATGCACCTCACTTCTTATTTCTTGCCAAGGTTAGAAGGAGATGACCCGAGAAGACTTAACATAACATGGGTTTGCTTTTACTACTTCGATGCCTCTGGGAATTGGTGGCAGTTGGTCTTATACATCATCCGGGATTGGGAGTGAAAGTTGTCAACCGGGTCGATTTCTTCTTGATCTTGAGGTTGAGATTGAGTTGAAAAGGAGGATGAGGATGTTTGAGGGTGAGGCCTTTTTCCATCGACCATGAACCTTTTCGTCCATCCTTCGGTGAGAGGAACCATGACATGGTCCGTAAGAAAATGTGTATCGGTTACGGGACCATGGTTGGATGGTGTGATGCATGCATATAAGTGGTCGAGTAAGAAGCATATCCTTTAGGAAAGTGAACTAACTCGTTTTTGATGACGCCATCCTTCCTTTTGAACAATGTCATAGGCGAGGTTGATGGGGTTTGATTGACAAGATAGAAGAGCATGTAGACAAGGCAAGCATTGAGGTGATCTTTGTTTCCTGTGAGGCTAATGACATTTTCACTTAAGATAGTTTCTCATTTCCTGAATTCTAGCTTTATTTCGGAAAGCTCCATTTGAAAAGGATCATTGTAGGACTAGTGATTCACATATTCGGGGGGGGGGGGGGCAGTTTTTTTCTTTCTCAAGATTAAATAAACCAACATATAGATGATACATGTTTATTCATAGTGAGAGAAAGTAGAGAGACGGTGAAAGATAAATGTATGTGTTTTATTAGAAAGAGAGAAAAATAAGAAAATGAACTTCCACACCCCCATGGAGAGTCATGGGGGGTATTTATAGCCTAAACATAAGCTATCTATCCCATGTTTACAATAGTAGCCCATGCGTTTAGCAAATGGTATATAGCTAGTCCAATTCACGTGTAAGACGACAGATTCACTAAAAAGTGAGGCTAACAATCTCCCTCTAAGATGATGTCACACGTGAATTGGCTACAATTTTTCCTACAAGCAAAAATAAAGTAAAATAATAAGAATGAAGTCCAGCATTCCTTGAGATTGTCTTCAATGACCTTGCTCTGCTTGAATGCTCCAACTTTATTTCTTCAGCTTGCAGACGAACACACTGTAAAATACTACTGAGGATAACTTAGAAGTTTTCTCTACTGATGATCTCGGTCTTGATTGGATTTCTACTCATAACTTTTTGACATGTCTTCAACAACTTTCTTCATACACTTCTGGTCATCTCGAAGTTTCTGAATCAGCTGCATGTCTTGAAAAACTTCATTTTCCTACACTTCTGGTCATGGCAAAGTTTTCTAGAATATGCTTTTCATTTGTCATCCTTGAAGTTCCCTTATCCGAATACTTTGGATTTGATATGAATTATGCTTTGAACTTCTTGTGTAGTATCTAGTTGAGTTTTTACTCCCTCTTAACTAGTAGGCTCTTTTTCTTTAGCTCTCTCCCAAATAGACACCCTTGAGACTGATTAAGAATCAATGCAAAAATCTTCTTACGGGCCTCCTGAGACTGATTAAGAATCAATGCAAAAATCTTCTTACGGGCCTCCTTTCTCATTTAGGATACACTGTTAGAGGGAATGATATCATCAACATCGTCTCACTTAGGTAGCACTACAGTCTTGTTTGAATTCAACTCAATACCCGAAGTACGCACTTTATCCTTTTTACAAAGTCGAGCCATAGCACCAAAATCAATTAAGACCCAGAAATGCACTTTTCTCCCTCCAGGAATGTGCAGATATAAATTGCTACACCAAAGTCAATTAAGTCCCGAGTGTACGTAATTTATCCCTCTATGTAGTCTAAACGGTAACATTAAAGTCAATTAAGTCCTGGATGCACCTATTTAAATTGTTTCACCAAAGTCAACTAAGTCCCGAGTGAAAGCAATTTATCCCGCTATGTAGTCAAAATGGTAACATCAAAACGGTAACATAAAAAATCAACTAAGTACCGGATGTACACATTTCTCCTTCCAGGATGATGACTAACCGAAGAATCATCCTACACATGTGTACATAATATACCAACTGGAACTACTTACTTAGCATCATAACCCGCGATTGCATAAGCAATACTCTGTGAAAAGATGTCAAATTGAACTCTCTTAAACAATTCTATCTTGCTCAACCCTGTCTAAATCCCCTTATCGATTCTATTGGCTAATACTGATGACCACAAACGAATATAACCTGATAGCACGAACCCGAGAATGAAGCAAAAAACCCAACGAATAACTTCAATCCCAACTGAGTATCCCGTCATTTAAAATTCAATAATAGCCATTAAGAGTGAAGGTAAATTTTGATAAGGATTGTTTTTAGTGTAATTGTAACACCCCAAAAAATGTGTCACAGCGGAAATATGTCCGAGGGAGTTACTTCATAATACAACAGCATAAGATACAAGAGAACGACCTCTAAATGTGTCGTTTGAAAAGTAATCTCGTTGATTTCCTTGAAATTGATATAACATTTGTCCCATAATTGCATTACAATGAAAAGCTTGAAAACAACCCAACGAGATTTGATCATTTGTATGCAAGTAGAAATCCATAAATGAAATCTTGTCAAATTTAGACTCCAATGCACATCAAGTAAGCCAAGCATATAATTCACCTGAGAAAAACATACTTAAAAAGTGTCAACATAAAGTTGGTGAGTTCATAGGTTTTCGTAAGTATAAATGTTGGACCAAAGTTCTGTAAAGCGTGTATGACCGTTTCAATCCTTAAATATTCTTCCAAAATGTATGTATGATTTTTAGAAATCAAAGAGTTGTAAAATATGCATGACCATTTCAATCCCCAAATAGTCACAAAATGTATGTATAAAAATTTGACCGCAATTGTTCAAAGTATGTATTGCCACTTTATTCAAGGCAACGTAAATATTCCTATGTGTATAAAATAATAATTACAATTACTCTAAGTTCATGAAACTGCGACGTAGATTTGTATGTATGCCACTTTATTCAAGGCACAGTAAGAGTTCATGTGTATGTGTTGTTGGCCCTGTAGACCCAACCAATCGTGTTCTGACATGTTATAATGTTCGTTACCGGTGATAGCTAGTCACCCGAACGGGGATTGTCAATCCCGAATAGATCTATTTCATAACATTCACGCTCACCCTCCAAGTGATTACAGTTCATGAAACATAAGCTAATCCGTAATCATTTCCAAAGTAAACTATGTATTTGCGACCAAAAATGAATTCAATTAATGTATCCCACAGCGAGCTATGTAAATGAGTATGTAAACCAATTTATAATCAACCATGTAAATGCATTTGCAAACAGGCATGTTCTCACCCTAAAATAATATGAAAAACAAGTAAAACATAGGGCTATGAACTCACCTCGATTATGTGGAACAATTGGCAGAAATGCACATATTAAGCACAACACAAACGGAAACCGAAACGGCTCGACCAAGAAGTTGCGATTTATTTTAACGACTAAGACCCACTAGCCTAGGATAATGTATTTGGGTTTTCCGATGGATGAGTACATCAACGCGACACGTTGATAAAGATTTAGATTTCAAGTTGTAATAGTTTGGTGGTTGGTTAAATAAAATAAATCGAAAAGTAAACGCAAAGTATGTAATATATTCCGTATATATTACATATGAAAAATAACAATTATATAACTCATACCGTGAATTATATAACAAATACAAACAAACCAAAGATTAATATGAAGTATATAATACTTTGCAAGTATTATATAAGAAGTGAGTAAATAATTAAACCAAATAGTTTGACACGTTTTCGGATATCACCACTTAATTAAATAAAAAGTTCTTGCATAGATGTAAACATATGTTTTAAGGTTACAAATTATGTTAAACGATGTCTGTAAAGCTTTTACAACAGTTATGATGTTATCTTTTGGTTGACAATTATAAAATATAAAATAATATTTTATAAATTTGTATTTCGTTTCCTCAACGGGTTGTAGCTAAAATAGTTGTCTCGTTTGTAAAAGTAAAGTTTTCGTTCATTTGTCGGGTTATTGCATAATAACGAATTAACAATCTTAAAACTATATAACTTCGTCTTTTATCGGTTTTTCTAAGATAATAGAAATTATAATGAAATTTATTAAGTATAGTAGTTTATAGATTTTTCGGCATGATTTATTCGTTTATAAGACGTTTCCTATTTTTACAAAACTCAATGTTTTTCCCCTTTTATCAAACTATGTTGCAATATACTCACGTGATCAATATATATAATTAGACGAGATCAAATAATATATAACACATTTACTTAACCATTAACCACTATTTAATCCGGTTTTATATTTATAAAATCTTACGATATATTTATTAATCGATTTATATAAATCAAACACACCCTAAAAGTTGTTTCTACTCACCCAAACACACCCTTATCGGTTTCCTGCTCACCCAAACACACCGTTTACGATTTCCTGCTCACCCAAACACACCCTTTACGGTTTCCTGCTCACCCAAACACACCCTTTACGGTTTCCTACTCACCCAAACACACCCCTACTGTTGTTAAACTCAAACCCAAACACTCATACTTGGTTC
>BQNB010158437.1:0-15032 GCA_026074375.1 Tanacetum coccineum
GACTAAAAAAATAACATTACTTCCAAATATTAGTCACCTATTAGGGAACTGAACCAGAGAAGAAATAAAGCTGGCAAAGGAGCATAGGCTGGTTAAACATCCTTGATCCTTCTCCTACAAAGATTCAAACAAAAAACCTTAGAAAAAAAGATATAGATATATCATTTATTTTCTAGGTTTTGTTATTATTGTGTAATTACAAACTAAATATATTGTGGATTAGTTGTTTAGTTGGTCCAACGTGTTTGGATACAATGCTACATAACTAAAATATATCAGCTTCATTAATTACGGTAAATATAGATTTTTAAGTAACAAAAAAGACAGTGGACACAAAGATCTTACACTTGGTTCTGCAAAAACATTGAAAATCTGAAATATTGTTGCAAAACACACAACCTGTTTGAAAGAAATCTCATGAGCAAAACCGTGAATAACACTTGGGATCTAGTTTATTGACGAAAAAGAATTCAATCATGATAGTTGACTACAAATAGTAAAAGATATGTACAAAGAAATCTGCATTTCAAATCACATATTATATCAGGAAGTAACAAAATGTAAAATTTTTAAAAATGTTCAATAAGTTTTCATGAGTATGATTTTGTGATAGGAAATCTAATTACAAGTACACAATTAAATATATCTTATCAGCTTCCTAGAAGTTTAAATCAATGTTGATGTCACATTTCCTCATAAGTTTATTTGTGAATAAACAATATGTAAGAGAATTATATTAGCAAAAAAGAAAGTGATCCATCAATGGACTTGAGAAAGAATAAGTACATGACAAGTTCGGCTGGATTATATTGTCAAATTAAGGTGGTTAACGAACACAAAAAGAAAGAAGAAAAATTAAAGTGTCCAGAAGCTGTTGAGTCATACCTTGATCCTTCTATTGATGAAAAAGAGCTGCTAACAAGTGTAATCTTCCTAAGATTGTGGTAACCCAAAATACCTCTTTGAAAACAGTTTCTTTTATGCATTGTGATACAATTACCATTTTTTTCTTGAAAGATATATGAAGTATTCGAATACTAATATACCAGCTAATATTTCACACTATCAAATATCAGGCCATTTTTTCATTTGCGAACCAGCTAACCCAATTCAAATAATACATTGAGAAACTCAAAGGTTTAGTTGGAGAAAAAAAAACTCATTACATATTAGCAAATAGGGGTGACGATCCTACTAATACGTACTTTACTATTGGCATCTGGAAATTACAATATCTTACTCTCTCTTATGCTGAACTTATGGTATCACCAGCTTTATAATTCAAACAGGTGTATTGTTATGAAGTCACCTTTTTATGTGTTGCCTGTTAGTTTACCTTCAACAATTATCTTTGTGATAGAGGTGCTATTAATAAATTTTGATAAATATTTAAGGATATATACAATCTTGGAGAAAGAGGAATAGGGGTCTTTGTTGCACCTCCAATAGAGTGTTCGCTGTCACAAAGAACTCTTGTTGGTGGGAGACTTAGTGTGTGTAAAAGAGGTCAATGAAGCAACCCTCAATTATAGCATTTTCTATTTATTCAAGGCCTTATATGAAAAGTTCAACTTGGAGATATTTCATTAGTGGTTCTGGTTTTAGATTCTTATGGCGGTTTATTTTCTATACCAATTACGTTTTTTGATCAACTTGGAGATCTTAAGTTTGTTATAATCATTATAATTATTATTTAGAGGTATTTACCTTTGTAATGAAATAAAAATTCCTTATCACCACTCAAAAAGTGTGATATGCAACCTCGTTGTGGTCCAACTACAGTACCATGAAGCAACATAAAATTATGGGCTTTCCTAGTTCGATTTCCTAATTTTCCTCATTATTGTGTATAGGTAAAAAGATGCAAAATTCAAGAAATTTAAAAGCAGTGAAACATGATATTTTGTTGACTTTGACAACCGGAATAGTTTACTTACTCATATAAGGATATCCATTGCAATTCCAATATGATGAATGAGATCTGTATGAGGCAAATGCACATCACTTTTAAGCACAACAAATCGATTCTTGCCCACTTGTAAAATGTATACTTACCCACCTGCAACATTTTTAAAAGAGCTACCTTACAGGACATTACAAAATCTTCTGTGTACAGATGTTTTTTACACACCATTGTGGTTGTCATAGCAATCATTAGAGATTGCAAGTTCTGCTAAATTACTTATAATGTATCTTTTTGGGTAACGGGTTGAAAATCGTAATGCATAGAATCTCAACAAATTATATTTGGCACTATATGTATGTTTTGTTGTGTGTAAAAAAAGTAAAGCAAGTAAGTGTTTTGGTTAATTGAAATTATCTCTTATTGCAAATGATAAGCCCTTCAACCTTAGAGGGGACATGAGAATAATATGCTAAAGGGCATAGTATGGTTGTGCATATCGTGTTTCTACGAAACTTACAATCGCGTAATTGAGCCTGTTGTTCCATAGCTTATAACCGGAGCTTAAGTTCTGTCTTTCCAGAAGATAGGCCGGCTGTATCCCTCTGTATAAAGACGACATCAGTCAGTCAAAAGCAAAAGCAGTAATACAGCATGAATTTTTTAACTGCTGGGTTGTCTAACAGGTCAACACACACTTGTATAATAATATGCAAGTTTCAGACGCTAAATCTGCTAAATAAAATATGCAAGTTTTAGACCCTAATACTTACCAATCGCCTGTTAAATTATGTTGGCTCATAGATGGGACATAATGTGTGGGAGCCAAATCATGACCTTTATACCTTTTCAAGTCTTCTTCTGTACAACTTAAAAGCAAAATCATCTATACTTGCTTTTTCAAGCCCTTTTTCTCAAATCTTTCGATAGCCTTAGCTATTAGTTCACTGATTTCACGTTCTCCATTTGCGGAAAATTCTACCCACCTGTTTTTTATATTAGAATATACTACATTTAGCCTCCCATAAAAAAATTACACTATAAAAAAGCAATTAAATGTTGCTTTGTATATATTAACATGTGTGATTTCCTCATATGTGCTTATTCATACCGATGCACCGACTTTCAACCCTTCTGAAAATATAGCGCATGTAAGAACTATTGCACAAGTTGTACCTAACAATAAGAAACAAAAAAACTCGTTAAAACGACGTTACAAAATAATAAATAAAAAAATCAAATGTAAACCATGGATTGAACATTACCATCACCAGCCACATCATTTTTAGCATTAGCAACCTGTTGCATAGGACTCGCGCCAACATTCTTTACCTTATCATTAAACTCAATGGCTTTTGCAACCGTTACACCGTGTATGGTTACTCTTGGCGCTCCATAACTTTGTTCAATCACCATATTACTCCCCTATAATATCATCACCAAATAGTATGTTACTAATTATAACCATGTTGACATCTGTGATTAATTAGCATAATTTTCTCAACTTTTAGCTTAATTTCAGGCTTATCAGCATATTTTGTTCTGCTTATTGAGTTGTTTCTCATAAGCATATATTCTGCATGTTTATGGCTTAAGAAGTATAAGCTTATTATGACTTAAAACCGTAACAACTAAAAAACTAACAATCATACGAACACCTATTTACATAATCAAAATCAAATATATTTAGCGCCCTTGCATTAGCAAGCCGCACAAAACCTCTACATAAATCAACCTACTTCCAGTTTGTTTAACAATACACACATAATAACATCACCATACATAAATCAGTTACCTATCGCTATGTAACAACAACTAATATCTTGCATTGAGTGTTGTTGGTTGATTAATCTTGGTGGCAGATGTGGTGTTTCAATCATCATCGGATGGTGGTGTTTAATTTGAAATCATCAAAATCGAACTAAGGTGTGAGTGATAGGAGAATCAGATGAAAATCAATGGATTCAAATGTTGATTTCAATTTAAAATTTTAGTGAAATTGATCAATATTTTGCATAAAACATAAAAGAAAGAAAAAAAAGAGACGTAAAACTCACCTCTTATTCAGGGCAAAGATTGTAGATCCAAAGAGTGTAGTTTTTGTAAATCTTCATTTGATCTAAATTGTTTACCTATGAAACCAAAATCAAGCATCTTTTACCTGCAAATAATCAATCGAATCAGGATTCTTGATGAAAACTGTACACAATTTATTCTAACTAATAAAAACTGCCAATGAAATTAAAAATTAAACAAACATGGTTAAAGTATATAATATCAAACAAAATCATAACTAAAACTAACCTTCGAAGGTGATCCATGAGGCGTTGAGAATTTCCTGTGGATGATATAGTCGTATCTTTATGTGATACTAATAGTTATGGGAGATTGACATCATTTTATGTTTGACCATGTGATTTGAATTTCAAGTGTTCTCTGAATTTAATGGCTCTGCGTTAATTTTGGAAGTGATATGCGTTTCAGTTATGGTTTCCCTTCACAGTAGGCTTTTTGTTAGACAATTAAATGGACTTCCAGAATTGAAGTAAAGTAATAATTTGTTTTTAAAAACATAACACAACTACCATTGTGGTCTAGTGGTAGATGCATATGTTGTGGGTGCATAGACCAGGGTTCGAATCTTGTCAAACCTTTTAATTCTGTTTCGGGTTGGATATGACTTTGACATCTAAACGAAAACGTATTCATATAAATATTTTATAGATATATATATATATATTATATTAAATATATATTATATATATATATATATATATATATTATATATGATATATATATATATATATATATATTTTTTATACATACATTATAGTATATATATATATATATATAAAACTTATTATGGGGTTTTTAACTATGATGGATTAATATGATTTTGATTTAGAGACTCAACGCCACCTCAACGAATGACATTGGCGTCAAACAACGATGACATAGCACATATGAGAAATATTTTAAATTATTTTTGAATTTATAATTTTTTTCCACTTAATTTGAATTTTTGAAATTGATCTTTATTTTTGAATTAAATTTCATTTTTTTTCTAGCTAATTATGACTGGAATATATAAATATGGTTGTCTGTTCGCACCACACCTCATGTGCGATGACAGTGGCCACTCATAAACGATGACATGGGACCAGATTTAACATTAAGTTTATATACTATTTTTGGATGTCTTAAAAATATGGTACTTCTTGGCAACGTATTGAACTCTTATGACTAATGGTTAAGTTGGACAAAAGGATACCAATCTCATCCAACATTCCAATTTGTATTTTTTATAGAAAAACATTATTGATTTATGTAAAACAAAGTTAAGCAGGTTATGAAGGATATCTTGATGACTGTTATCTTTTTTTATTTACAAAAAATTAATTTGATGATTACTCTATAGTTATAGTTTTTAAGTTAATC
Organism: Tanacetum coccineum; assembly: GCA_026074375.1. Taxonomy (NCBI): domain Eukaryota; kingdom Viridiplantae; phylum Streptophyta; class Magnoliopsida; order Asterales; family Asteraceae; genus Tanacetum; species Tanacetum coccineum. The sequence goes on from BQNB010158437.1 coordinate 5,342, forward strand.
AGATCTTTCATCATCACAAGTGTCCTAATATTCATTAATTCCAATCTTTAAAAACCGTATTGATTGTTATTCATCAATATACTTAATATTTTTATCATTTTTTCTTTCAGGGTGTGGTTTTTTATTTTTAATACAGGCGTTGTGGGTTTGATCTTCCTGAAACAATTTTCTGCTGACGAGCTCCAGGTCTCTTATAATAACTTGTTCACACTTTAGGTTCATTAATCTTTCTTTTAGTTTGTGACATCTTGTTTTTTTAATGGTTTTGTTCTTGGCATGTATTGGTTCATGTGTGTTTTGAACAGATATGCAAAGTGCATCACTAGACGCCCCCCTATACTTCTTTTTGGTAATGGGTTTGAACCTATGTTTAATATCTCTTTTTTATTAATTTTTGTATTGATGTTATACACATACAGGAAGTACGAACTGATTTTTGAATGCACTCGTAAGGAGCATAGGAGCGATGAGCAGGTGATAATTAGTTTGATATTATGTTTACCGTTAATAATGAGAAAACTAATACAAATTCCCTATATAATAACATTCTTGCATGTTTATGGTAGTGCACAACCAGCTTTTGAGTTCATCTAATCAACGATGGCTTGGATTTGCCGGAAAATGGGTTAGTTTTTGTTCTTTTTTTTCATTATTTTTTTATTGATGTTATATACACATACAGGAAGTAGGAAACTGTTGGTTTTTTTAATGCATGTAGGAGCATGAGCAGTATGATCAGTTAGTTTGATATTATGTTTAAGTGAATAACTGAGAAGAAAAACTAATACAAGAATCTAAATGAGTTGTTTACTGTTTACTGCTACTCAATTGGTTGAGAAAGAGCACTCTCGCTGGTCATGCATTGCGTAGGAATCGCTCGCATCGGATGATTTATCAGTTTATACTATATTAATAAAAAGCTTCATTAAATCTTATGCACCTATAAAAACAGGAGATTTGTTCTGGGTACGTGCTATTTTACCATAATGTAAGGAGTATTGCAACGGATTGATAGTTTTTACCAGTTGGATGGATAATACTTAATTTGGACTTTTGTCAACACGTTTCATTATCTTATAGATAGGAGTTAGATAATTTGATATGATTTCAAAGGTTTCATATTAATAAATAATAAGATGCATGAATTATGAATCATTTTTATACAATACTCAATTATGTAATCTTCTGATAAAAACTCTTTATTAGTTTAGCTATCCAAATTTACATTGGAACATTACAAAGTAGTTTGATTTTTTAAGTTTGTAGGAAATCTTTGTGAGCAAGGGTTTGTCTATTGTTTCTCCTTTTTTCTGTTTATGTTTATTTATACTGTTTTGTGTTCATTCATTCTTCTCAACATATCTGAAATATTGTTGATTAAAATTAGTAATCAACCGACTACAGTTGCGACTCCAGTTCAAACTGAGCATTCTGATATTGAAAGAAGCGGCCATGATGACCATCCATGCGATGTGACATCAACGTGTCTAACGCTTTTACAGGAAAACAAAAGAAAAAGAAATTGTTGAGCTAAGGCTGATGATTGGTAAGCATAATTTATATCCAATTCTTTGTCACTTTGGCTATGTTTTATTTGCGCAATAGTGCTCACTCTATGTTTTTCATATGCAGAGAACGAGAAAAGGAGAATCCATTCAAACATGCAATGGTAGCATATAAAAGAAAAGAATTGTGGCTCCAACAAGAGTTCGAGAGGAATAAATATCAAACAAATAGATGGAGGAGAGGAATAAAAGATTGTAAAACTTCTCGATTTTAATGGGTTGGATATGTCAAAAGCCATACATGTTAGGTATGCAACAAATGTGCAGAACAAAGTACAAACAGTGGGAGAGAGGAACCTGCCTCCACGGCGGACTGGATGGTATGACCTTGTTAGTCTTTTCTTAATTACGGATATCAGATTAAATTCTACCCCTTTTGTTTTTTATAACACCCAACTATAGGTATCAGCATTAAAAGCTATTTGTATTCTTGCATAGTTATGTGTTGAATGAAATGGTTGGATTATGACTTTTTCTATTTTTCATGCATTAATATTAACATAATTTATTTTCCTTTATCGGTTGACGTTTGTATTATGTTTACAACTATAAGGGTATTTGGGTTGGGATGATCTTTAGAGGAACCACAACCCAAGCGGTGGTGTTGGCTATCATCACACGTCGTTGTTGTATTATGTTTAAAACTATAAGGGTGTTTGGGCTGGGATGATCTTTAGAGGAACCACAATCCAAGTAGTGGTGTTGGCTATCATCACACGTCGTTGTTGTATTATGTTTAAAACTATAAGGGTATTTGGGCTGGGATGATCTTTAGAGGAACCACAATCCAAGCGGTGGTGTTGGCTATCATCACACGTCGTTGTAATTGGGAAAAGGCGGTTAGCTAATTCTCCAAACCCTTTATCCATATTATATGAAATTAGATGATAGTGTTTCATATGAAATTAGTCAAAATGTTAGTTTAGTTGGTTCGGGACGGGTGAGTGGGCGGACACTCACATAAGCGAGCCGTTGAGCTAGAACATTGTCTTACACATATTATCATTTGGTGTGTGTTGTGCGGGTTGGTCAGCATTGTCAGTTATTAACCTTCTGCAAAAAGGAAATTATTAGTTTTAAAATGTATATTAATATAAGAGATTCGGTTTTTAGTAATTTTGAGTTGTTATGTAGGTGAAGGTGGAGCGAGGGTTGAGATAGGTGATGCGAGGGATGTGATCTACAATGCGGCCGAGAAAATGGGTATTGACATGGTGGTTTTGTAGAGCTAAATGATGGTTTTGTGAAAAATAAAATATAATTAAAAATAAAAAAATAAATATTTAAAAAAAAAAAAAAAAAAAAAAAAAAAAAATTATAAATAAAAAAAAAAAATTAAAAAAAAAAAAAAATATTAATATATAATAATATAAAAATAATAAAATTTAAAAAAAATAATTTAATTTATAAAGAAAAAAAAAATTTTTTTAAAAAAATTTTAAAAAAAAAATAAATTATTATTATAAATAAAATAAAAAAAAAAAAAAAAAAAATAAAATTTTTTTTAAAAAAAAAAACAAAAAATAAAAAAAAAATAAATTAAATTAAAAAAAAATAAAAATAAAAAAAAAAAATTAAAAAAAAATTTTAAAAAAAAAAAAAAAAATATTTAATTTATATAATAATATAATAAAGAATAATAAAAATATAAAAAATATAATTAAAAAAAAAAAAAAATAAAATATAAAAACTTAAAACTATAAAAAATTAAATATATAAAAAAAAAAAAAAATTAAAAAAATAAAAATTATTTTATAAAAAAAAATTAAAAATAATAAAAAAATAAAAAATAAAAAAAAAAAAAAAAAAAAAAAAAAAAAAAAAATTAAAAAATTTTTTAAAAAAAAAAAAAAATTTAAAAAAAAATTAAATAAAAAAAGAATTAAAAAAATAATAAAAACAATAAAAAAAAAATATAATAAAAAAAAAAATAAAATTATAAAAAAAATAAATATATAAAAAAAAAAATTAAAAAAAAATATAAATAAAAAATTAAAATAAATAAAAAAAAAAAAAAAAAAAAAAAAAAAAATAAATATAAATATATAATATAAAAAAAAATAAAAAAATTAATAAAATAAAAAAAACAAATAAAAAAAAAAAAAAAAAAAAAAAAAAAAAAGAATAATTAAAAAATTAAAACAAAAAATATATAAAATAATAAAAATTAAAATAAAAAAAAAAATTAAATTAAAAAAAAAAAAATAAAAAAATAAAATTCTCATAAAAAATAAATATAAATAAAAAAAAAATATAAAATTTAAAATAAAAAAAAAAAAAAAAAAAAAAAATAATAAAATTAAAATATTAATCGTTTATAACCCGTTTGTAGTATGTTAACAACTATAAGGGTATTTGGTATTAGGGAAATCTATAAGAGGAACCACAACCCGAAGCGTTGGTGTAGGCATATCATCACACGTCGAAGTTGTATTATTTAAAACTATAAGTGTGTATTGGGCTGGGATGATTCTTTAGAGGACCACATTCAAAGAAGTGTGTTGGCATCTCATCATACGCGTTGGTTTTGTATGTATTGTTCTAAAACTATAATGGTATTTAGGCTGGGGATAGATCTTTGATGAACCCTATAACCCAATCTGTGGTGTAGGCATCAACCACATGTCGTTGTAATTTTGGAGAAAAGGCGTTATCTAATTCTCCAACCCTTTATATCCATATAATATGAATTAGATGATATGTTTATATGAAATTAGTCAAATTTAGTTTTAGTTGGTTCGGGACGTGTTGAGTGTGGCGACAACACACATAAGCAGTCGTTGAGCTAGAACATTGCTGTAAATCTACACTAATTATCATTTGGTGTGTGCTGTGGCGGGTGGCTCGGCATTGTCTATTATTAACCTACCTGCAAAAAGGAAATTAATTAAGTTATAAAAAATGTATACTAAATATAAGAGATTCGTTTTTAGTATTTTGAGTTGTTATGTAGGAGGAAGTGAGCGAGGGTTGAGATAGGTGATCGCTAGGGATGTGATCTACAATGCGGGAAGCGGAGAGGGGCGGGGGGGGGCGCTGGGGAGGGGGGGCGGTGGGTGGGCGCTGGGGCGGCGGGGGGGGCAGGCGGTGGGTGCGGAGGGTGGCGGGGGGGGCGGGGCGGGGGGTGTGCGGTCGGGGGCGGTTGGAGCGGGAGCGGGGGGGGCACTTTGGGCGGGCAATGGAAACGGATAGTAGGGTGGCCGGAGCGTGGGTGCGGCCGGGGGGGGTGGAGTGGGTACCTATGGCGCGGGAGGATTAAGGGGGCGGCGGGCCGGGGCGCTTGCGGCTAACGGGGGTGCCCGGGGCGGGGGGGTCGCGGGGGTTTGCGAGCGGGGGCGTGGGTGCGGGGGCTCGGGTGGGCGGGGTAGGGAGGCGGGGGGCGGAGGTAGGGCTCAGGTGGGGGGGGGGGGGGACGTGTGGGGGGGGCGGCTGCGCGGAGGGCGACGGGGCGCGTGCTTGGGGCGGGGGGGGGGCTTGTCCCGAGAAAATGGTATTGACATGGTGGTTTTGTAAGAGCACAAGATGGATTTGTAGCATATATTTGAGACAAAATGATGCAGATATTCCGTGGGCTATCCCCCAAGGTGCACAAAAGGGTAGATTGTATAAACATAAAAACCTTGTAATATAAAGCTCTTTCTTTGCGTAACAGTTACTATAAATAACTCAATTAACATTGTTTATGTTTAGGTGTCAGGTTGATATGTTCTTTTACAAAGGAACCGAAAGATGCTAATGGAGATCTTGAATTTATGTTTGAGAAATGTTGGCCCACAGTACAAAGTAGCAGGATTGAATATATCAAAACCCATTAAAAATGACCACTTAAAGAGCGGCAAAATACATGTTTATATCATTTAACGTCATTTTTTTTTTCCTTATTGTCAAAATTGTACTGATATTTTAAAAGTTATGCCTAATGAAAGATAATTTACTGTGCTCACATTGCATTGGATATATGTATATTACATTTTATTAGATGGAACCTGATAAAGAGACACAGTACCAACAATAGTTTAGGCTAGCCTACAAACAATTATCTTGTCCTAACAAATCATTTTAGGAATTGAAATTGCTCTCACTCCAATGGGAATCCACCTTAACCTATACGAAAATGGCTACGCCTATCTATAAGCCAAACTACTACCTTCAGATAAATTTTTTATATAGCTTATGATATAGATATCATGATAGAAATTAACCCCCCTCTGAATTATATAATTTAATGGAACGTGTTTTTCCGAAAAATGATAAGGAAGAAAACAAACTATGAAATGATAGCCATTTAAGAACTGTATATTAAAATATAATATATAATATTATTTTAAATCTTAAATATATATAATTTTTTATTTTAATTATTATTTATTAATTAAAAAATATTTATTGCTTTTAATATTTTTATTTATTTAAGTATTAATTTTATATTAATTATTTTATATATATTTTATTAATATAATTTTAATTTTATTTAAATGTTAATTTTATAATTAAATTTTTTTTTATTATTTATATTTATTTAATTTTAATTAAATATATTCTATATATTATTATATTATATTAGTATTATTTAAAATTATATTTTTATTTTATATTTATATTATAATTAATTATTTAATTTATTTATTTTTTTTATTGATTTTTTTATATTGTTTTTATTTATATTATAATTAATTAATTTTATATTTTATTTATTTTTTTTATAATTTTTATATTATGTATATTTAATTTATATTTTATATATTTTTTTTTATAATTTTAAATTTATATATTAATTTATTTTTTTTTAAATAATAATTAATTTATATTTTTTTAATAAATATTTTTATTTATATATTTATTTTAATAATTTATATTTTTAATTTTTTATTTATATTATTAATTATTTTAATATATTTAATTATTTATTTTATATATAATTATATTATGTTTTTTTAATTTTATATATATTAAAATTATTTTTTAAAATATTTTATTTTATTATATATAAATATATATAATTTTTTATGTTAATACAATTATTTTTTTTAAATATATTTTTATATTCCCCAAGAACCAAATAAGACTACATTCTCACTAACGAAGCCTCATAATAGTCAAGGTGACATAGAGCCCCCCCGTAGCCTCCCCAGGCCCACCATCCCCCTAGTAAAAAGCAAAAAAACAAACTATATTTAACTAAACCATACCTAATCACCTCTTTCCAAGTTTTTTTTTTCTAAATTTTAAGTAGGGAAATACTAATTTTATTATAATATATATATAAATAATAATCAAGATGCTTCTCCTATAAGCGATTTTTCTCCACCGGATAGTAAATATGACCAAGAAAAAAGGGGATTCAAATTCATGTGATACTCAATAATTGGTCCTCCCCGCCCCCGCGTGACACATTACATGTTAAACCTTGCTTTGGAATTGTGAAAAACATTAGGTGTAAAACAACGACTATGTAGGCCACAAAGACAATTAAGGGAGACAAAAAACATCTATCTATCTATACTAAATCTAACTATCTACCGAACACCCTGCAAATCAAAGAGAGATGGATGGTTTAATCACTGAATGTAACTAATATATTCACAAAAATATAAAACACTAAAAAGAATAAAAAATCACTAATAAATCTAAACTAAGAAAAAAACTATTCACCTAAAGCAAAAAAAAGACTACGGGAGCTTTTATTGATTTTTGAAATTAGTTTTGACTACAAAAGATTTGTTACAAAAAGTAGAAGAGCAGCCTGTTCCACAAAGACCAATATAACATGATAAGCATTTATGCGATTCTCTATAGGGTCCATTTGTCTATATGATGGTTTATAAGTGGTTCGGGTCAAAATGGGTTGCTTTTGAAACAAAAGGTTTATTATATAAATAGATACTATAATGATGTACCCATTGCAATCCCTTAAAGGATTTGACCAACCTTTTCATTGAATTATTTGTTTGTTGCGAGCAAACCCACGTATGGTTCAACAGAACGTACTGCGTCACCGTACATCGGTTATGTTACCTAAGGCGGTTATCATCTGCCAATAGTTTTATTAACCAATAAATGCATTCCTGCTCCTAAAAAATTATGCAAAACACACACAAACACTTCACTAATCAAAACATTTCAAAAGCAAAAAACCCCCAAACCCCGCCCCAGTATTAAAACTCATTACATATAAAAAATACACCCTTATAACCAATTGGACTCCAACACTCGGCAATAAATTAACTAAACACACCCATAAAAAACATCCTTATCAAAAACGAATTCCAAAAAAGCGAACCCGCCCGATCGTGCGGTTTACCTCGTATTTTAGACCACCAACCCTCCGTATATGATAGGAAGACTAATATATAAAAAATATATAATATATAATATAATATAAAAAATATAATTATAATAAATAAATAATATATATATATATATATATATATATATATATATATATAAATAAATATATAAACCATTAAATAAATTTTAAATCCTAATAATAAAAAAATATTTTTTATTATGCTTCATAAATATTTTTTTTTTTTTGTTGCTAAATATCTAAGTATTAATTGAATTATTTTTGTTTAAAAGTAAATAGTGAAATTTTCGGGTTATTCATATATTACCGGTCAACTCGAACCCGTTCAGAACCAAACCGGAATTCCAAAATTCGGTTTTTTCTCTTCTTTTTTTTTTTCTTTTTTTCGGTTCGTTCATCAATCAATCAGCTCGGTTTTTTTTTTTTTTGTTTTTCTTTTTCTTTCGGATTGACCCAATTTTTTTTTTTAACTGAACCTAACCGATAAACCGAACCCCTCACAACCCCAACGCAAAATAAGCCACACTTTAGTTTTTCATTCCATGTCGATGAGCTTTTATTATATTCTCAGATAAATGAAAGAAAATTGAAAGCAAGTTAACCGAACCAATCAACACCCCTAGCTCAAAAGAAGCACACTTTTATTTTTCATGTCGATAGCTTTTATATTTCAGAAAAAGAAAATATAGCAAGTTGATAACATATGTAGACGAATGGACTTGGGTCAAAAACAACCTGCTAATGGGCTTAGCCACTTTTGTCGCCTTGCATAATGGAGATTAGGAGTGTATACAATTAAAAAATGACATAACAAGAATAAAAATGTTGTAGAAAATTTGTGTGTGGCACGAGAGTGTGTGAACAATCAATTAGGTAAATATGTGTGCGTTGAACTAAAACATTAAGGTTTCATTTCTTTAGGGTTAAAAATTTAAAATATATTGTTTGGTTGCATTTTTTATTTGCGTTTAATTATGTAAAACAAATATAAAAGAATCTAAAAAAATGAAGTGTAAGAGGGGTTTTATGAGAAAGTGAGACCATGTGTTTTTTCAATGTCACATTTTCTTATTAGCCACCCATTATTAATATATATAATTTTTAATTTATATTTTAATGAGTTAAGTACATTTTTGGTCCTTGTGGTTTGGTGCGATTTCACTTTTGGTCCAAAATTCAAAAAAGGTTTGGTTTTGGTTCAAAAACATAGTTTGGGTCCACTTTTAGTCCAATCCCGTGAATTTGCACTAAAATTTTTGGACTAAAAGTGAAACGAAACTATGTCTTTTGGACCAAAAGTGTAACGAAACTATGTCTTTTGGACCAAAAGTGGAACGAAACTATGTGTTTTGGACCAAAATCAAACCTTTTTTTATTTTTGGACAAAAAGTGAGAAAATGCATCAAACCACAAGGACCAAAAATGTACTTAACTCTATTTTAATATATAATACATTTTTAAATATTATTTTGTTTCTCTTAACTTAAATCCAAATCCAAATCTTATACCAAATTTAAATTTAAATTCAAATCCTAAACCTAAACCCATCTACAACCAAACGAGCGCTAAAAACCCATCACATAATAAGAAAGAAAAATAATTTCAAAAAGTTGTGTGTGACACGGGAGTGTGTGAACAATCAACCATGCAACTATCTGCTTGGTGAGTTAAAAACATAAAAAGAAATGTTCTTAGAGCACGGGGTATGGTAACGCCGTTATCGGCGTTGAGCTTACGTGGCTCCGCCGTTGTCGGCGTTACCACACCGTTGAATGGCGTTGGCCAACGCCGTTGGACCCTGCGTGGGTGCACCAACGCG
>BQNB010158438.1:0-15031 GCA_026074375.1 Tanacetum coccineum
TGTAATTTTGCAAGTAATCATCCATCTTTTCTTCTCTCTACCTTTCTCTCTCTAACTTCTCTCTAAACTTCTTCCATATCTTCTCGTCTTATTTTCTAGTTTCGGATATGAAGTGAAAGTGATTATTTGGTGACGACAAGATGCATTTAGGGCTTAAGTGTTTAATGCTATAACTGCTATGGTTCCCCTCTATTTTTGCATAGCTTATATATTTTATATTTTGCTAAGTTGACATTTTAGTTATTTCGCCTACCATTATCTGATATGATATATATTACTTTCTTAGTATTTTAGCTATGTTTTTTCCTCACCCGTAAGAAGTCTAGTTGGGGAACCGTTTTCCCAACTGGACTTAAGCGTTATAAGGAGCTTCTTATGGAACCGAAGGAGATAGGATAGTTTATCGTTTGTCGGATGCGTGTAATAGGGCTGGACCCGTGGAGTCGGGTGATTCTTGCGGAGGCAAAGTCAAACCCAAGCGAGGCCCATCATAAGTTTATCCCATCCTTTACCTCGTCATGTTGTTATTGATTATTTCTTTTGGATATTTCGTATTTTGGGAGTCGTTGCGAGACTTTCGTTCCTTTATGTCGTTTCGATTTTAGTTTGATATAAGTAAGTAGTTATTTGATGGAGCATCCTTTATGTGTTAAGTTGGAGTGGTTTAAGATGTGCTTATATGTGAATTATGATTGAAATGAGTAGTCTTGGAAGTAAGTACACGTGTGAAAGGAGGCAATTATAATTATGGTGGCCAACATAATTATAAAGGCATCACACACGTAGACTTGTGACCATGATTGCATTTATTTATGTTTGGTTGTAAGGTGGTAGTGTAATATGGTTTTTTTATATGTGTATTCATGATAAGGATGGTGGTATGGGTAGAGAATTATTCTCTTACCCTAATTGGAGGATATGTTAAGTTGAGTTGTATAGATAGTAAGTTTCCCTTCTATCTAGTATTTGCGGATACCTAGTATTACTATTATAGAGGTTGCTCGTTTGCTCGGTTGTTTGTTCGGATTTTCTCTAAGTTTTAAGCTTAGCATCCCTTCACGAACTTGTTAGTAAGGATACCCGATTTTTCCTATTCGATGTCTCGATGTATATTGGTTGTTCGAAATCTGCTCTTTCGGATATAAGCACGCTTTGTTAGTTCTCTCGTTGCATTGATTACTCATATGAGTATCAAACGTTTCTTTTAAGCACTAATTGTTCCTAACATATTAGTGTGGATCATTACTCCCTTGGGTTGTATATTCCTTTGGATTTCATAACCCATTGGCGACAGTGTTAGTATGATGCATTTTAGGTTTGCTCTGTTGATCGATATTTTGATAAGACCTTACGTTTTTTTGTGGGTGCGTAACGTCTTGCCAGAGTTTTTCTTGAACGAGTTCGTTTATTTTATTTTGAGTATCAGGTTCTGATATTTTCTTTGTTTTCGAAACAATAAAATTTTGTATAGGGTCTGTACGTGTTTTACGAGTCCTTTTTGGTAGTTTATGGTGTCTTTTGTTTTGAAGTAACACATTTCCATAATTGATGTCTAATTAAAAAGTCCTTTTAAGAATTGTGGTTAGTGTTTAAGAAAAACTATTTTAAAATGACGTTTAAGAAACATGAATAGAATATGTTTAAATGGTCTATACAAATAGGATATGAAAATTGTGAGTGGTTAAATAAATTATTATTTATTTATAAAAAGTTGGTTAAAAGTGATTCATGAGTGGTAAGGATACGATACACATAGATAACCATCACTAGATTTTTATGACAACCCAGAATGAATTTTTCCAAAGATTACATTTAAGAATTTCATTATATTTAAAATGATTTTATACTTAAAGTGACTTTCTATTTAAATCGAATTTTTATAAAAAACATTATTTAATTTGGTCTTCGAGTAAAGTCTATAATTGGTATAAAGATTTTTTGCCTTTACTATTTGATTTTTTATATTTTCATAGTGTCGAGGTACGCTTGTTGGTTTTCTTATCCGTTGCGTTTTTCACTCGGTGCATATACGAAACCTTTCTTTTTTCAAAAGATTTTATGTCATTTGATCCATGGCTGAATTGCATATGTGAATCTACCTATAATGCCATTCTAGCCTTTGACTCGATATTCATTTGTTATCCTATTCGATTGTTCGTAACCCTTGGAATTCGTTGATACCGTTGAGTCGTGGAAGCTTTGATGTGCTTGTGGGAATGGACCGGTTGTCCAAGAGGAAGTTTGTGATAGTATGTCATGAGAAGGTGGTTGAAATACCGTTGGAAGGTAGTAGGAAACTTAGGGTTCAAGGGGAACGTACTTTAGGAGCCGCTAAAGCTTTAATGAACGCGAAGGTAGATGAACCGAAAGTGGGTGATATTTTTGTTGTGAGGGATTTTGTTGATGTGTTCCCAGAAGATTTGTCGGGATTACCACCACAACGACAGGTTGAGTTCCGCATAGATTTGGTTCATGGAGCGACGTCAGTTGCGAAGTCTCCATATCGTCTAGCACCCTTGGAAATGCAAGAATTGTCTGAACAACTTCGAGAGTTGCAAGACAAGGGTTTCATACGACCTAGTCATTTTCCGTGAGGAGCACCAGTGTCGTTTGTTAAGAAGAGAAGCATGGAGTTCATTTGAAGTTAGTGTTGGAATTACTGAGGAAGGAGAAGTTGTATGCTAAGGTTACTAGTGTGAGGCAGTGAAGAATTGGGAAGTACCTACGACACCATCCGAGATATGATTATTCTTAGGATTGGCAGGTTACTTACCTACGTTTCATCGCAAACTTTTCTAAGATTGTTAAACCCCTTACTTCCCTAACTGAGAGGAATCAGAAGTATGAGTGGGGCGCAGAACAAGAAGAGGCTTTCTAGACCTTGAAGAATGATTTGTGTGACGCTTTGATAAATCAAATGTAGTGGTTGATGCGTTGAGTAGAAAGGGAGAGTGAAACTAAGACGAGTAAGAGAAATGTTCATGACTATCCAATCAAGTGTTAAGGATAAGATATTGGCTACTCCAAGTGAGACGTCCAAGGTAGAGAACGCGCCAGCAGAAATGTTGCGTGACCTGGACCAACAAATGGAAAAGAGGGTATATGATGGTTAGTACTTTATGGATAAATTGTATAAGTGGAGTATGAGTAATGAAATTCGCTACCATCCAGGTAAGGCAAATGTTGTGACTGATGCGTTAAGTAGGAAAGTGAAATGATTGAAAGACCAATACGTATTTTCGAGCGATATGCTAAGACCATTCAGAATGTAGTAAGAGGAATGATATTGAAAGCACCAAAGTGAGTCATTTCATGCAAGCAGTCAAACAGACTCACAGAATGTATTCATGTGGTAAGATTGACATAATGGAAGGGGAGAGGAAGGAGGGCGAAGAGTTTTGTATTTTCATGGACCGTGTATGGTACCATTATGGAGAGTGAGAACGATGATCATAGATGAGGCTCACAAGTCTAAGTACTCTATGCATCCTGGAGCTGATAAGATGTATCATGATCTTCGAGATATGTACTGGTGGCCGTGAATGAAGAGAGATATTGCTACTTATATTAGTAAGTGTTTGACGTGTTTTCTAAGGTGAAGGCAGAGCACCAAAGGCCTTCGGGCTTATTGCAACAACCTGAAATACCAGAATGGAAGTGGGATAAGATCACTATGGATTTTATCACTAAGCTACCTAGGTCAAAGAATGGGCATGACACGATTTGGGTCATAGTTGATAGACTGACTAAAGTCGGCGTCATATTCCTGGCTTAGAAGAGAAGACTAACGTACGGAAAGATTGGCAAGGAGATTCAAATCGATTAAATAGATCACAGCGACATGAGTTCCTGATGCCGATTATTTCAGATAGAGGATGGAACGTTACAATCTGCGATGCTAGGCAAGACTGTACAAAAGAATTCAGGACGAGGTGATAAGAGGTACAGGGCTTATCATCATCAAAATGGGATGGCCAAAGTAACGTACGATTTCAGACTTTGGGAGGGTTTTATATATATGCTTAGGGCATGTGTGATTGATTTTGGTTGTAGCTGGGATGTTCATCTACCATTGGCTGAGTTTTCTTACAATAATAGCTATCATTCGAGCATAAGGTGTGCCCCGTTCGAAGCTTTGTATGGAAGGAAATGTAGGTCGTCTGTTTTATGGGCTGAGATGGAGAAAGTAGTTTGTTTGGACCTGAATTGGTTCAAGAAACGACTGATAAAGTGGTGTTGATAAAAGAGAATCCCAATGTGGCGAGAGAGCGTCAAAAGAGATATGTTGATAAATAGGCGTAAGCCGTTAAGAAGTATTGAGGAGGAGATCAGGTGTTGTTAAAGGTGTCGCCATGGAAGGGCGTAGTGCGTTTTGGAAAGAAGGGTAAGTTAGCACTGAGATATGTAGGGCCATTTGAGATTCTTGAAAGAATCGTCCAGTAGCCCCCCTACTCAGATGAGATTGCTAAGGAATTGAGTAGAGTAACATGACGAAACGTTTCATGTGTCAATCTAAAGAAGTGTTAGGCGGATAGCTAGTTTTGCATGTGCCATTGGACGAGATCAAGATTGACAAAACTCTTCATTTTGTTGAGAACTGTAGAGATAATAGGAACCGTGAAGTTAAGAGTTTACAGCTAGTAGGTTTTGCTGTGAAACGGTCATTGAATTCAAAGCGTGGTCGCCGAGTTCACTTGGGAGCGCGAAGACAACTGAGTACTAAGAGTATCCTCAGATATTTGTTGATCGCGCTGATGAATCGCTAGTTTAAATCTCGGGCGAGATAATCCTAAGGAGGGGATAATGTGACAACCGTGATTTGAACAAGTTAGTTTAAAACCTTATAAATGGCTAAGAGTTCATTTTTATGTGTGTAAGTGTTGTGTTATGTGAATTATGTAGGCAAGTGAGGTTAATTATGTGCTTAATATCATTTTGAAAGAGTGTATGGGGACATCTCATTTTGAGGTGTATGATTTTGGTGTTAAGTATTCCATTCGAGTAACAACTGGTGGTGATAATGTATATGGAAAATGATGTTGTGCATGCATAGCTAACGTCAATACTATGGATCTAAGGATAAGCGTTATAGGAAGATGTGTGATATGGGAACATATAATGTGGTTGAAATATGAAAGTTGGTAGTAAACTTTCCATATATAGAAAGTGAATTAGGAAATGAAAAGTTATTTTTAGAAAGTAGTTTATAAGCAAAATGGTTTACCAAATTAGCTTAGGTTTTTATAAAAACTTAAGGTATTGAAGGTAATTAATTAATTAAAAAAAATATATTTTTTATACATGAATAGTAAATACGAATTTTAGGGAAAAAAAGAAAAAAAAAGGAAATAAAAGCCTAATTAAACTAGGACTCTAATTAGGAATTATCTAGGATTATTCTAGGGGCTTATAAATACAAAAAATAAAATCCCAACCCCCCTATTGCTTGTTTGGCATGCGGAGTAGCGTGGCCGATCCCAAGAGAAAAAGAAGGAGAAAAAAATTTAGGGTTTTGATTTTGTGAAGGAAACAAGCTTTAAGGTATGTTTAGTTTTTCTTAATTAGTTTAATCATTGATTTAATTCATGTAACAAGAGTTATGGTGGATCTAGGGTTTCATAATATTCTGTAAATTAAAGTTTATAATCTAATTAGGGTTCTTAGTAATCAATTAGATGCGAGTTGGTGTAATCGTTAGGGTTTAGATCGCGTTAGAACTTGATTTAGGTTTGAGCAAAATTTAGGGCTGTGTTGTTTCGTGAATATCTAGAGGTTAAAAGCTTGAATTGATATGATTTCGATGCCTATGATGAATCTCAGTGAGTCTAGCTTCCATAACATCCGGCCTTGAAAGTTTTTAAGGTCGGAAAGTCATTCAAATGTTGGTTACAAGAATGGTTGTCAAAGCAGTAAATTCGGGTCAGATTTAGGTCAGATTACGAGGTGTAAAACCCCCACTTAAAATTAGAATTACAGGAGTTTAGTTCTATGTGTCTATTAAAAATTCCCCACAGGAGAGCTTCTGATTTGGAGTCTAAGTATGGTTTTTAGGTCCAAACTTTTTAGTGTTCGTTCAGATCCGAAACTGAGTAGTTAAAAGTTTGATTTTATTTGGGGCACTTAAGAAGGGAAATAAATTAGTGGAAAAATCATGGAGATAGTAAACTCATGATATTGAACCTGTGATTTTTGGTAAAATTTATAAAGGTCAGTAGGGGTGGTTTAGAAAATGGTAAAGTGACACTAAAATTCTGCGTTTTCGGGTAAATAGTTGAACACTGAAAAAGTGTGTAAACGAATTGGTAAATGTTGGGCATGGTGTCGGGGTGACCCATGAGGGTAAATAAACACCTTAGACATCCATCATATGATTGTTACATGTGCTTAAGCTTTTGGCTTAGTAGCGTGTAACACGTGTTATTTTGTTGTTTAGCTTTGTGCGAGGATTTTGGGAATTGCTTTAGCACCAGGTGAGTTTCATAGCCCCTTTTTCTTATGTTTTCTTGGGGTGAAAATGATGCTATGAGTTTAAATGTTTTAGTTGCTGTGATTATGTGTTTATATGTTATGTGGTACGCTCCATGGCTTTGTGTTCAATTGGAGTCATTTATGTGGTACGCTCCATGGCTTTGTGTTCAATTGGAGTCGTTTATGTGGTACGCTCCATGGCTTTGTGATCAATTGGAGTTGTTTTGAGGTATGTGAGTTCGGTTGGAGAGTGGTGTTTACTACTCAATCAAATCCAACTGAAGGGTTGAAATAATACCTACTAACTTTGTGTTCCGATCGGAGGGTAGTGAGCTACCCATGACCCTGTTGTGAGTGATGTGATGTATACGTGGACTGCGGGACACGTATGGATGTTATGAATTGTTTTAGTAATCGCAGCAATTGTATGAAAGTTTTATATGTGTCTTAAACCTATGACTCTCACCAACATTATGTTGACGTTTAAGCATCATTTTCAGGTGAGCATCATGGGAATAAGATAGAGAGAAGTGGCTAGAAAGAGACCATAGGATGTCATGGAGTTTATTGCTTTATCGTCTTGAATATTGCATTGTTTGGATTATGGATAATTGTTGCATGTCTTTCTATTGGCGAGAACTTTCGTTTCATCAATAAAGACGCCTTTTGGTTTTGGTTAGTTTTAAAGTATATGTTATGACCACTTTGTTCTATACTTTGCTTATTTATTGCATGTAGAATTCTCAAGATTTAGACGTCATTGTGTTTGTTAAATATCCTTTGCTCGTTACGCCTCGACGTTTTCCCCCGCTTGGCGGGGTGATGACAGATTATCTAAATCCGTGCTCAAGAATTTTGTCGATGCACTCGCCGCATTAGTGAACCTGTAAAGGATAAAGAACTCTTTATCCTTGTTGTCTCAAGAGTCTTCGTGAAGAACAATAACGGTCTTAAAACTACAATTCACTTCCCGTCCAAGTCAACTGCATTTATTGAGCTTCATGCACTCCTTAGTGATCATGATTATATGCATGGAAAAATTCATGCACCTGCTCCGTCTATCACTTCATCTTTTGCTGCAAACTACGCAGTGGGCTCACCAAGCATGCCAAAAGCTCGTCATGCTCAACTTTCAGAGTTGACTGCTCAATTGAATGCTCTTGGATTCCAAGTGTCACCCATTGCACCATCTGGTCCACAAGTCTTTTATGGTGTTCACCCATCTCCACGTTTAAACTGATTGAGGTGGTGAGTTTCGCAATTTAGCTTCATTTTTCTCTTCGCTAGGAATTATTCACCGGTGATTTTGTCCTCACACAAGTGAGCAAAACGGCTTTGTTGAACGTCGCAATCTCCACGTTGTGGAGACCGGTCTTACTCTTCTTGCTCAAGCATGTGTTCCTCAACGTTTTTGGCATTATTCTTTTGATACTGCTATTTACATAATCAATCGCATGCCCTCTCGCACATCGACAAACAAGTCACCTTTTGAACATATATTCAAACGGTCTCCCGACTACTCTTTTCTTCTTGTATTTGGGTGCCTATGTTTTCCCCATCTTCGTTCGTACAATCATCACAAAATGGATTTCCGTTTCACTCCGCGTGTCTTTCTTGGCTACGGCCCCTCCCATCATGGATATTGTTGTCTTGATATCTCTACTGATCGTCTTTATATTGCTCGACATGTTTGTTTTAATGAATCACAGTTTCCCTTCGATATCCCTAAAATAACTTCCTCACCCCCTTCGAAAACGTCTCCCTATTACCCCTCGGAATCACCTTATGTAATTCCTACTATTGACCATCCAAGTCCATCTTCACCACGCTCACCAATTTCATCTCCATTATCAGTTTCACATTTGAGTCTAACTTCTCAAACTTCTCTCGAGTCTTCTAATGGTCAACCATCTCCCGTATCGCCTACATCGATACCACCACCACCACCCACACCACCACCACCACTACCTCCCATCACTCGGCAATGTCCTGCAAATATTCGTCAAAATCCCAAACAACGGGTTCCCTATAATCCTTCTGTAAATCATGCTACCGTCCTCCCCACTACCATTACTGAACCAACCTCGTTTACTGTTGCCAACAACTCTCCGGAGTGGCTTTAAGCTATGAAAGAAGAGTATGATGCTCTCATGAAAAATGGAACGTGGTCCTTAGTACCTCGTGCTTCTAATACCAATGTTGTGAGTTAAGTGGGTATACCAGTGTTAAAAGTAACAGGACAAGAATGGTTGCTAAACCACTCGTTCAAAAGCAAGATTATTGTTGCCAAAGCTTTTCGGCAACAACCAGGTATTGATTTTCATGAGACATTTAGCCCGGTAGTCAAGTCGACAACTATTCGACCTGTTTTATCACTTGCGGTTACTAACGACTGGCCACTACGCAGTTAGATATTCAGAATGCATTTCTTCATGGAAATCTTAAGGAACAAGTTTATACGAAACAACCTTCGGGCTTTATTGATCCACAACGACCAAATCATGTAGTTTGGCTTCATAATCTCTTTACGGCTTTAAAGCAGAGAAACCACTCGCTATTCGTTTGATCGCCTCTCCAAGGCTCTTTTTCGATCTCGGTTATCAAGGCTCAAAACGGACGCCATCTTTGTATATTCTTTCATTCGCGTGGAGACACACTTGTGTACATTCTGGTATATGTGGATGACATCATTGTTATAGGTAATAATAAAGGCACTATCGACAATATAATTTGTCAACTTGGATCCGCTTTTGCATTAAAAGATCTCTGGCCACTTAACTACTTCTTGGTTATTGAAATTGTTCCACATGTGTCCGACATTCTCTTATCTCAAAAGAAGTATATTTTGGAGCTATTACAAAGTGCTGGTCTTTCTAACTGCAATCCCGTGTCTTCTCCCATGGTTACCGCAAGCTCCTTCAGTTTAGATGACAGTACCGCTTTCTCTAATCTAGTAAAATATCGACAAGTAGTGGGTTCTTTACAATATGTTACCCTATCTCGGCCTGACATAGCTTTTGCTGTTAACAAGGTATGTCAATATATACATGCTCCGACCGATAATCATTGGTCTACAGTTAAACGGATTTTACGTTATCTTCATGGTACGGTTGAACATGGTATGCTCATACGTCGCTCTTCTGGTTCTACCCTTCAAGATTTTACTGACGTGCTATGGAAAGGTAATCTCGATACTTCTCTTGAAGCTTTCCCCTCAAGATGCTGACTATGGCTGCGATTCAGATGAATCAACCGTCCCACGTGGGATTTCTATATATCTTTGTTCAAACCTATATCATGGAACCACTAGTAAACAACCGTACGGTTTCACGTTCCTCTACAGAACTGATCAAGCTCTTGCTGACACTGTTTGCTGACTCACATGCTTCAAAGCCTCTTCATTATAATGAGCTTGGAATCCGTATCAACTTCAACTCCATATACCTATGGTGTGCAAACAATCTTGGTGCAACATACTTGCAGATAACCCTATCTTTTATGCGCGTACAAAACACGTGAAAATAAACTATCACTTTGTTCGGGAAAAGGTTGCTCAAGGTGATCTTCGAGTTCAACATATATCTACACATGATCAAATTGCAGATGTGTTTACAAAGCCATTACCAACTCCTTGATTCCTCTTTCTAAGATCCAAGCTGCAGGTTGTTGCTCGTCCTGAGCTTGCGGGGGCGTATTAGACCAAACTAGATTAGATGGGCCGGTACAATTATATAGAATGGGTCGTACCATTAGGTATGGTTAGTTTGCTTAATCTCTAAGCCAAAGACATTAGTATAAATACACATAACAATCTAATGTAAACAGAATCGCAATTACAATATCATATGTATATAACGCATTATGAAGTTTAAATAATGTAAAAGCGTGCGTTTTGTGAAATATAAAGCGTGTGTTTTTTTAAATTAATATATCGTGTGTTTTTAAAGTTGTCAAGTTTAAAATTGATCAAGTTTAAGTTGTATTAAGAGGTACTTAAGGGTAGGGGTGGCAATTTCTGACCCGACACGAAACTCGACCTGAAACCGACACGAAAATTAACAGGTTCGGGTTAAGTCTAATAGATTTTGGGTTTGAAGTTGGTCGACCCATCTGACCCCGTTATTAACACAGGTTTAGGATTTGGAGTTGAGGAATAAATTAATCGGAGTCGACCCGCCAACCCATTTAAAGATTTTTAATTCTAAAATTAAAAATTATTTTATATATTATTATATGTTTAAATGGGTTAAACGGGTAGGGGTGGGGGGGGGGGTGACCCCTTAAACCCGTTTAACCTATTTAACCCATGTAATGTGCCAACTTATCTATATAAAACGGGTTAAATGGGTCAACCCGAAACCCATTTAACCTATTCAACCCATGTAACCTATTTAACCCGCCAACCTAAGTATATATACGGGTTAAATAGGCCAGGTTCGGGTTATGTGTAAAAAGGTTAGGGTTGACATAGCTGACCCGATTATTTAAATGGGTCAGGTTCGGGTTAGGGTTTTCTGACCTGATGACGTATAGTCCAACCTCGGGTCATGCACCCGACCCACGAATAGTACTTATACCCAGGCCCATGATGAATGGGCCATAGCGACATCAATACGGGCTTCCAAGGCCCAAATGGTACTGCCTATGGGGAAGCCCATGACATAAAGGCTATCTAGACAGGATTTAGCCCAGAGGCCAACTAAGCGCACGACGTGCGCAGTATCTAAAACACCCGTTAGCGAACGAGTTCATAAAAATCCATGTATGGGCCCACTAGTTTACTAAATAACGGTGAGACCCTCTCCGGATACTAACCTAATTATGGGGACAAAGCCCATTAGTGTTTTGGTGAGTAATATAGAAGCACCTCTGCTCTCATCTAAAGGTACGCCCTCATAAACCCTAACCTTCTATACTAAAACCTAAACCGATCAACTTAACTCTCACGCCTGGAGAATAATCTGGGAGAACAATCCACGGTAAGCCTAACACGTGCTTTGTTTTCTTAGTGCGCAGGTCTCATACATCAAGACTTAATTGATACAGGAACCGGAGCCTAACAGATCCGTATTACACCTAATTCGGACCTAATCAAGAATCGTCCAACTTTTGTATCAACAGATTGGTGCCATCAACCTGTCAACCCGAACCCGTCAACCCGAACCCGTCAACCCGAACCCGACCTGAATTGCCACCCCTACTTAAGAGTAGTTTAGCCAAACTATATTAATTTAAGTTTCAAAATTAAAGATTTAATGACTTTAATAATACACATACGCTCTTTATATGTAGTAGAAATATGCGTATTCTAAAGGTTTTGACGAATATTAATTTCAAATTTCCAAATGATATTGATGGAATTTTTGATTTTTGAAAAGAATGAGACTCGGAGAAAATTATGAAATAATCCAAGTTTGAGTTTTGTTTCAATAAAGTCATTGTAATTTTTTTTTTGATTGTCAAATAATAACCAAGTTTGAAAAGTGTTCCAATTTAGTCACTGTAAGTTTTTTTTGATTGCAAAATAATAACCAAGTTTGAAAAGTGTTTCATTTTAGTCACTCAAAGTTTTAATAGTGTTTTATTATTGTGTAATTTCTTTTTATATGTGCATAAGTTGGTTGTACATTAAGTTAGTTGAGATGAATGAAATTCAGGGGGTGGGTGTTTATTATTAATGTACAACCAGATAATGCACATATGAATAGTTTAAAGTTAGTATTTTTTGAAAATTACACAATAATGAAACAATATTCAAACTTGAGTTGTTTTTATGGTTAAAAGAAACTTTAAGTGACTTTAGTAGAACACTTACAAAACTTGGTTACTATTGAGTAACATTTTCCCCGAATCCAATAATGTTTAAACTTTTCACGACGACAAGCGTCTTAAAGACAACTACATCATTTTTCAAATTGTTAATAAAACAAACATTTAGCAACGAAGTCGTGGTTAATATGTGTTTGACTTCTTCCCGCTAAAGGTATATCAGAGTCGTGGTTAAAGGTTTTTGGTTTTAGCGACGATCTTTTAGCCACGATTTGTCATAGCTAAAGTCCTTTAGCCGCAACTTTTAGCTTTTAGCTTCGACTTTGGGTCGCGGCTAAAACCCCCGATTCTTATAAGGAAGAGTGACAAATCAAAGTCAAATTATGATATTCAGGATGAAATAATCAAGATGAGTAGCCACCTTTAAGAGTTTAAGGTGAGCATCTCTCGTTCATTGATGTATAAAGATTAGTGTTGTAACACTTTCAGATTACTTCAATTTTTTAAGAATATAATCTGGAGATGAGGATTAAAACTATGTAATAATCTGAAAGTGCGGTAGTTAGAAGGTAACTTTGAGTCGATAAGTATGTCTTTTTACAAATAGCTTGGCATACTTCAAGCTTTTGCCAAGAGCTTTTCCCCTCACTTTATCGTATATTATTATTATTATTGATTAATGACAAAGCTTTATATGACTTACAATCATCGGAATCATTGGAGTAACGACTTTTAATTAAATTTGGATGAGTAAAATATTGAAGAAGAAGAAGAAAAAAAGATGAGTTATTATTGTAAAGAAAAGTTTTCAAAGACTTCAACACTATAGATTCTCTTGTGCTAAAATGTGCAAAAGTAGCTTTGTTGGATGGTGAAGAAAGAAATCATTATCCACTCAGTTTTTCCATTTGATTTTAAATATTAAGCATTTAGCATTTTTTCTTAAAATTTCAACATTGTTATAAAAAGTTTTAAAAAAAATGTTAGAATAGTTAAAACTAATTTAGGAAGTCTTGAAACTAATCGGCTGGAGGTCTCATATTATCAACCACAAATCTATCTCACATGTTATAAGCAAGACTTGAACTCGCAACCAATTTGGTTGAGGAGCTTCACACACAACATGAGGTACTATTGGGACTAGGTGTGTGCATGAAACCGAAAAACCGAACCTGAATCGAAAAAAGCCGAAGAACCAAAACCTAAAAAACCGAAACCGATTGAAAAACCGATGGTTCGGTTTTCGGATTTTGAAAAAACCAAAGTTTTTGGTTCGGTTTGGTTTTAGCATTAAAAAAACCACTATAATACGAGCCAACCTTTTATAAACATGGGAAAAAAAATAAGTTCTGATCGAAGCTAAGACACGATGAATATGCTCCGCTAGATTAAATATGTCATGTCAAGTAACTACTATTTGTTTCATATACTTCTTGAACATGTCATTTAGGACACATAATAAGTTCTCTTCTAGGAGTTTTTTGTGTTTATTAGGTTTTTATCGTTGTTATTGTGTTGCTTTAAAACACATAAACAATTTTTTAGGATTTTATATGGTCATTTATTTCTTATTGTCATTGTTGTGTTTTTTGTTTTTCTTATTTGGATTATTTCTTTAAAGCTTTGAAGGTGTTGGTTTATGGTATATTCCAAATCGACTTTGCAAAAGCAAAGCTCGATAAGTCGTATAGAAACCGAAAAACCGAAAAACCAAACCGAAAATAAACTGACAACCGAAAAACCAAACCGACACAAAACCGAAACCGAATGGTTTCTAATGATCAAAAACAGAAATTTATCGATTCGGTTTCGGTTTTATACAAAAACCGAACCATGCTCACCCCTAATGTAAGGCCACTCGTAGCAGAGGGTCGAGCGTCCGGTCTATGGAGCCAAACCGAATGCGTCCCCGCTACATAGCACTAGGTTTAGCATAATAGACCGCGGACTGGGTCGGACTTAGAAACCGAATCGACTGGACTGGACCGAACATATTTCGGTCCGGTCCTTGGTCCCGTGTATTGAGCCAAATCGGCTTGCGAACATTTTATTTTTAGAAAGACATAAAAATTCAGACTTTTAAACTTATTTATTATAGAAATATAAAGATATACAATCTTGATCATCCATCTCATTTTAGATAACCATATCTTAAGGTGACATTGTTACTTCTTAATTAAAAAACAACTATATTTTTAAATTAAAATATTTTTTTATCTATTTTTTTAAATTTAATTTCAACATATTTTCTAAAATTTTGTGCTATTTAATTCAACATCCATTTTCATATATTTTTATGAGTTTTTAGTTTTTTTCATTTTTAGTGCCGCCGAAACCACTGCTTTGCGCGGGTACCATGCTAGTATTATACCAATAGGGTCGTGATCCTACGCAAAGCCTTCAAATATTAAAATGTCTAAAAAGCCATCACAGAGCGACAAGTGCCCCTTTTATGCTATTTAATCTCTTAACTGATGAACAACGTGATTTAACTGAGGAACATTGTGATGTTGTTCATAAAAAAACATTGATAAACTAATGAATTGATGAACATGTATTGCGGGTTCAAAGTTTATCCATCACAATTTTATTTTTTTCAGGAAATATTAAAGCTTTTATGAATTATTTAAACATTATACCTTTTATATTAATAGTGAAGATTATCCTCCCGAGGCAGCCATTAATGCCTTTATTAAACACCC
Source organism: Tanacetum coccineum (assembly GCA_026074375.1). Taxonomy (NCBI): domain Eukaryota; kingdom Viridiplantae; phylum Streptophyta; class Magnoliopsida; order Asterales; family Asteraceae; genus Tanacetum; species Tanacetum coccineum. The sequence continues at coordinate 14,940 of BQNB010158438.1, forward strand.
GCCCGACCCGTTTCTTTTTTTAACCCAGGTGTACCTTCTCCACCGTTTTCTTTTTGATAACACAACTACGTGTCTTCCACTCCTTTTCCCAA
>BQNB010158440.1:4327-15031 GCA_026074375.1 Tanacetum coccineum
CCACAAGTAACGCAAGTTTCCTCAACCGCCTTAACCGGAGCGGGAGTGACAACTTTCTTAGAAACAATTTCGACTAAGGTCGAAAGTTGATCCGCAAGCTTATCGATTCTCTCATCCGTTTTACTAGAAGTAGCAGTCATCCTAGAAGCATTTGATCTATTACGTGAATAACGAACTTTTGATTTATTCTCAATCATGTTTAAAGCCTCTATAGTCGTTTTACTCAAAAGATTTCCATCCGTCGTGGCATTTAAGGAGTGTTATTCATTCTCGTTTAAACCGTTATAAAAGGTATCAACTTGAGTTAACTCCATAAATCTGTGATGAGGGCAAGCTCTAAGCAACTCCTTAAATCGTTCCCACGCTTCACTAAAAGTTTCCTCGAATCTTTGTGTAAAACGAGAAATTTCATTCTTTAAGTGAGTGGTTTTTGAAGGAGGGAAAAATTAATTAACGAACTTGGTAACGAGATCCTCCCAAGTCAAGATTGAGTTTGGTTGTTCTTTCTCGTACCAAGTTTTAGCGGCTCCCTCAAGCGAATATGGAAACATCATAAGCTTAATCACATCGTGACGCACATTCCTAAATCGTAAAGTCGAGGTAATTCTCTTGAAACTATTAATATGAGCATGAGGATTCTCATTCTCATGACCGTTAAACGGGTTAGCTTGAACCAACTGAAGCAAATTCGTCTTAATCTCAAAATGATCGGCATTGATTTATGGTAAAACAATAGCTTCTCCGTACCCTTCCGTGGGGGCACAGAGTAGATCCTCCATGGTACGTTCAGCCATTGGTGTAACAATAGTTAGAATCTCGGGTTCGACTATGTTAGAAACTTGTCTTTTCCGACATCTTGGAAATGTGACGTTTGAATTGTTAGGATAATTAGAACGTCTAGTGCGCATGCACTATGAAAATAAAAATAAAAAATAAAAAATATTTTTTTTGGTTTTTCAAAAGTTTATTCGCAAACTAATTTTAACGGACAATGAGAAAGACAACTTGAACCAAATAATCAAACTTATTCACGGTATCTCTTAAAAAATTTACTTTTTAAGGTGAGCCGTATCTCATAAGTGACACAAATGGTAAGTTTTAAGTCTTTAATTCGAGTTGGGAACTTATTATGGATAATACCTCCAAATTACCCTTCAGGACATAGGTAAAAAGGAAAATCTTCAAATATATATATAATATAATACGTATATTAACCGGGAAGTATGATTCTCGGGTTGTTATTCCCCCAACGATTTGTGAAATTAAGACTACGTTTGTAGTTCGGACAATGATTTGAATTGGAAACAAAGATTGATTTGATTATCTACTTATACAAATTAAAATAAGCAAATAAAAACAATTAAGCACGAAAATAAATAACAGGAAATCAAATTTTAACTAAAAACGCAAAACTGGAACCATAAATGGCAGTCAAAAATCCTAAATTTCTAAAATTAAACATAAATTAATTTTTTTTCTTTTTAAATGGACTCTAGTTGACTAAGAAGTAAGTTTAAAGAAAACTAAAACAAAAACGGAGTTGAAATAAACTTTAAAACACGAAAAATAAGAACGGGAACGAATCCCGTTTTTTAAAAATTGGAATTTTGCAAATTAAACCCTACGAAGGCAAAACTAATTTTCCTAGAAACTTTATGATAAAATAAAATTTTCTAAAAGAGATTTATATTTTTTTGATTATTTTTCTATTTTTTATGATTTTTTAAAGTTTTTAATAAAAATAAATGTTTAAAATTATTAAACTAATTATAAAAATTCTAGAAAAATACAAAAAATAGCTTGAACTAATTAGAACCTAGGAAAAATAAGCTTGATTACACAGCTTATCGAATAAGCTGTGTAGTAAGCTAAAAACACCTTATAAGCAAAAATGGGCTAAACGTGTATAAGAAATAGATTTTGTGAATCTATAATGAAAAAGTCCCCAGGGCGCGTTGGTAGTGGAGTGTGTGGTGTGTGTTATAAAAGGGGTAGAAGGTGTTGAGGTCGGGGGTTCGAGTCTTGCTCACCCCCGATTTCCACCTTCCCCTTTTTTATTTTTTTTTAAAAACTTATAAAAGCAAAGTTTTAGCAAAGCTAAAAATAAGCACTTTTAATAAAAGAAATTTTTTATGAAAAGCCCTAAATAAGCTGTTAGACAGCTTATAACTTGACAGAAACCTTAACTTTTATTTTTTGGTTCTTTTTCTAAAACTAATAATCTAAAAGACCACAATGCACGTTGGTAGTGAGTGTGTGTTGTGAGGTGTTATAAAAGGTGAGGATGTTTAGGTCGGGGGTTCGAGCCTTGCTCACCCCCGATTTCCATTTCCTTTTTTTTGAAAATTTTAAAAGCAAACTTGTAGAAAAGCTGAAAATAAGAACTTTTAATAAAATCAACTATATCTAAAAACATGTAATAAGCTAGATAACTGCTTAGGAAACTAGCAGACTACTTAACCATTTTTTTTTACTTTTTTCAAACTAAATAAGCTCATAATTAAAGACAAGCCAAACTAATGCAAATAAGCTATTAATAACGCAAAACCTAAACTAATAACTAACCATGAATTAGGAATAAGCATAGAACAAGAAGCCATAAGCTGTAATTAATCCTAATAAGCTCTTAAACACTTTAAAAAACTGAAAATCAAACAGCCTGCAAGGGCAATTTCAAGCTTAAAATTAAGCTCACAAATGGATCCTTAGGGCAAAGAACTTATCACCTACTTAAAGTTTGACTAACAAGATACTTAAAATTGCAAACCAAATTCAATTTGAAGAACAGATAAACACCTAAAAAGCATAATGAAAAAAACTAATAGCTACTGACTTAATATTTTTGGATTTTAAATGAAAAGTAAAATATATCTATAACGAACTAAACAAACGACAGACAACTTGAATTCTATCCTAATAAGCAAATAAAGCAAAAAATTAATAAACTCAAATAAGCTCTTGATAAGGACTGTTAACCCAAAACATGCCATCAGGACTTGAGCTATATTTTTCTATAATGAAAAGGACACTGAGAAATCTAAGCTTAACCTATTTGAACTTAGACCTAAGGGCTACTAGAAAAAACTTTTAAAAGGTATTTTAGAAAATAAGAGCTTAATGAAAAAGTGCTTTGAAATCAGACAGAATACTCAGCAACTGCTGAGTTTTGTTTTGAAATTGAAAAGACAAAATGCTACTTTAAAAGCTAAAAACAGATGACCTATTGAGCTTATTACTAAAAAACAAATTGAAACCAATTAACTATTACCCTAGATCTAATTGTAAACCAAAAATCAAATCCTATAAGCTACTTATACCCTCTGAATTATTAAATTGAAAACAGCTACTTGTTTTTTTTAAACTGCTGGTGTAGTTGACATGTAAATGAACTAAAAACTTTTAAAACTTTAAATGCAGGATAAGACACTTGATTCTACTCTATTGAGACAACAAATAAAGTGCAAATAGACCAATTACTAAATACTAGATATGATGTAAAACTTTTAAATGCAAAATGAACTAGACAGAATATGACTTATAAAATCTAACTTATAATAACTAATTGTGCCCTAACATAACTCCGATAAATCTATCTAGCAGACTTATTGATGAAGTTAAAATCAAAATCCAAAGACCAAATGGCCACTAGCAGTACTAACTTGTGGTTAGTACTGCTATGCCAAACACCCCCTTAGCTTCATAAAATTCATTTTGAGCTTATAAATGTGGTAATTAATGATCGTTTAACAGATACAAGATATTAATGAGCATTTACCAAATCTAATAAGCATATCTAAGCAGACAAATAAGCTAGAAAAATAAGCTACTACCTATGCTATGTTTTTGGATTTTTTTCACTGTTTTTATGACAGATTAAGTAAACTGGATATTTAAACTAATTATCAAGCACTAAGAACATAAGACAACTTATAATAAGCATAAGAGAACTATACTAAGCAGATTAGCAACATAGATATAATAAGGCAGATTTATACTAATTATTAAAGACAGAGAAGTATATGAAATAGAACCTGAATTCCCCAGCTTAACAGGGATTATTGCTCAAAAAGAGCTTATGTCTACAAGCTCTGGCTTATTTAGAATATGCTAGTGAGGTCCATGGACCCTTCCAGGTTTGGTCCATCATCCAAGTTTAAGATGTGGTACATTTGAGGGAGAATTTGTGTCTTAAAAGCTCAACTAAGCTTATTACAGCTTAGTTGAATAAATGAACAGCTTATGAGTAGCTTAAGAGCTTATTTGAATAAAACAGAGCTTATTTAACCATTTTGTTACACAAGGTAAATTTTAGTAAAACAAAGAACACAATAAGGGAATTCAAACTTTTATTAATAAAAGAGCTGATTACATTAATGAACTTTGAAAGTAGATAAGCTAAAATATTTTCTTAAAAGAAAATGTACAATTAAAAAGCTAACGCTATATTCTAGACTCCTCCTACTCCTGAGTAGAGTGAGAGATGCAATTTATAGCCTTCAAATGAAAGCTTCTTTCCAGTCCTAAGTCAGTTTACACGCTCCCGTTTGATCATAGCATTCCATCTGCAATCATTGATCTTGATGTCTTGTCCTCGGAATCAACTTATGAGCACACAGATTGCCAACGGGCATTCCGTGCGCTTACCTCTATGCTTCTTGCACTGTTTTAGTGCAAATTTCATTGATTGGTGTGCATTCTTTTCTATGTCCACATTGTCACTTCATGTGGGTTCAACCATCAAAAGCTTGTATGACACTCTAATTCCTACCAGATCATTCCTTGATAACTTGAATTGATATAAATTTCACGTCATTAATTGTGAATTACCCTTTGTTTTGAGTGAGTGGTAAATCAGGAAAGACAATGAATAGTAATAAAGTATTACCCGCGTAATTTTAAACTTAAGGGGAGTTTGACTCGGGTTGGGCTTGGGTAATTTTAAAAGGTTTTGGGCCGGTGGGTGTTAAATGGGTTAATATAAATGGGATTTAACGAAGAGATAACGAGTGTTAACTTAATATAAGTGGAAAAATTTACGTCGTTAGGTGTTTGGGCCATTTGTGTATTTTGGTTATTTTTGAGGGACTATTTTTGGCAATTTGGGTTTTGTCATTTAGTGGTTGACTAGTTGACCAAGTTTGACTTTGAGTTGACCATTGGACCTTCAGCAATAAATCCCCGGCTCTTGTACATTCTTTCCTTTCCCGTGTCCGTGTTTGTCCGGCTTTGACCGTTTTCTTGAGATTTTTGCAATATCCGTACCTACACAATCACAAAGACAAAACGAGCAATATACAAGTATTTTATGCACAATTTTGGTCTTTTAAGGGACATTTTTGATATTCATAGAGGATATGTTTTTTTCACCACAAATCAATTGACATTGGTTCCATTTACCATGGAGATCTGTTACGTTTAACGATCCGTTCTTAAAGATATTCGATGAACTGATTACGCCATTATTTACACCTAGGAGCAACTTGGCCTAAGGAGTGTTTTATCATAATATTTGTTTGGTTGTTATGTACCATCACCTAAAAGAAGAACTCCTTGAATAGAAGGATCGATAGCAAAATGAGAACCAATTACTCGAATTTGGTTAAGTGTGTAACCATGATAACAATTTTCGTTCTTGCGTTCGTGTTTCGAAGATGGTACTAATTTGGATGAGTCAAAGTCCTTTGTAACAAAAATTTATACGAGTAAAATGTTTTCTTAAAATATTTTTTAAAGCATGGGAAAACATTCTTAAGACATAATTTCTTTATGTCAATTTCAATGCGTTTGCCAACAACGATTTCAAAATTTTATAATCTTTATTTTACACTACTTGAACTATTTTATTAAAACTCCTTTATTATGATTTATGCTGAAAAGCCAAGTTTATTACGAGTCACTAAGAAATACGATCTTTTACAAACGCATCGTTTTGCACGATTGTCATTACAAAATTTTAGAACAAAAAAATATCCTACTTTACTATACACTTTTGCGGGCGTCACATTTACATAAATATTATCTTAATAACTTCCCAAGTTATAATTACATATATACGTACCTCGAATTATACTTTGTCAAGGCGTATTTTCTTAAATAAATGTCCTTGGACAAATTTTAAAACCATGTCTTCAAGAAGAAACACACGCAAATGAGGAATGAATCTTGGAAACCAATTACTGTACCTCTACGCCTACGCTCTACGAACCTAGAGCACGAGTTGTTTTACCATATTTTAGGCCGTCAATTGATTTAAGAGCTGAAAAGCTTCGACAACATAGTACGGATGGATTGGTGGACTAAAGTTTTAGCAGAAATTGATTGCTTCACGATAATCATTTGAATCCCTTTAGAAGGTAAAAGGATTCTAGTGGTACAAGGAGATAGGTCCGTAAAGGACTTAAAGCTAGTGTCGGTCATCAAGATGAGGAAATACCTAGAAAAGGATTGTTACAATTTTGGCACATATAATGGGCAAAGGAGCTAATGTGAAGAATACAAAAAAATCCGATAGAAAGGAATCATACTGAGGTCTTTCCGAAAGATTTGCCTGGACTCCCTCTGACTAGAATAGTCAATTATCGGATCGACCTATTGTCGGGAGCGGCACCGGTAGATAAGGCACCATATTGTTTGGCACCATCAGAAATGCAAGAGCTTTCTAAGAAACAACACGAACTTCTGAGCAAACGATTTATAAGACCGAGTTCATCACCTTTAGGTGCACTAGTGCTCTTCGTCAAAAAGAAGGAAGGATCAATGTGCATGTGTATCGATTACTGGGAGTCGAACAAATGAACCATCAAGAACCGATACATAATTCCTCGAATAGATCCCATATTCGATCAACTACAAACAACTTACTTTTTATAGGATAGACCTACTGTTAGGTGTGTATGTGCTTACTTACACATAACATTTATCCATTTCAGAAACGGACTTAAATGACTAAAACATACCAAAAGCAACAATTGTATATGTATGTATGCGTTGAATTGTGGCCGATACTGATGATTTAAGAAAAGGAGCAAAAAGAAAGCCAAAGACATCCAACCGAGCACGAAATGGAAAAGACAAAGAAAAGGACAACGATCTTGAGTCATCCAAGTGACAAAATACAACACTTGATGGGACTATAATTGCCAACCATCAGATGTATTACTAAAATAACAAGACAAGGGTCGAAAAGTTGCCACCAGGAGTAGATATAGCATTCAAGTTATAACAACTTGAGGGGACCATTCTGCAAACTTCCTTCCCAAAAGCCCCTCATTTTCCCCGCCCCTAAAAACCAGGAACCACTTGATGTCGTCCCATACCTTCTCCCATCTGCAAACCACTCGACACCCTAGCCAAAACAACTCATCCACCTACTAACGCCCATCCCAGTTGTATAAAAGCCATGTTTGGCAATCCCACACCTTTCCCAATTTTCTTCAATGCTGAGATTTGTCCTCCAAAGAAGCTCAAAAGAAAATCAAGGCTGGGATTTGCTTTAGAAGCAGCCTCACACAACAAGCCACACTTTGGTTTTGTATCGTGTCCAAAGAAGCACAAGCTGCAAGTACCAAGTACTTCGGCTATAAATAAGAGGCTTCTTGTAATGGCCTCTGAGGCAACTAGTTTTTTTGATTTTTTAGTAACTAATTATTTTTTTTAATCTTAGTTTAAATTTCAATCATTTCCAGCTTTTTAACTTTCACTTTGATAACACTTTCAGATTAAAGCAAGTTTGAAGTTTTATAAGTCAATTTACAATCCAGTGTTAAGTCTCTTAATCATGATTGTTTTTGTGTTCAAAAAGCTCTCACCACATCTTACTATAAGTTGTTTTCAATGAGTAAAAATTAAAAGTTAAGTAGTTAAGAGAAAATCACAAATATTCACCCTCAAATATACCACAACTTATTTATGGATGATAAGAGTACCAGTTCTGGATGGGCTTAATGGACTCTCCCTACTTTGTTTTATGCAAGCTAGAGCTTTAATTCATTGTTTTGACCCTGTTTTGAGGCAAGGGTTTGATAATTCATCTCTTTTTCTTATTGTTCATTCGATTTTTCTGTGCAAAACAGTTTTAGTTGCTTATTTGCTTATGTTGTTAGTTTAAAAATAGTATTGATATTACTTTCTTAGTTCGTACTAGGTTAATTCATTTGATAAAACTGTTTAGTATGAGTTAACACTGCTAGGCCTTTTTAGCTTATATAAGTGCTATATTCTTAATTAAAACGCTTATAAGTGTCAATAATGTTGTTAATAGATAATATGTTTTTAATTAGTTTGAAAGAAAAATGATTTTTAAGGGGTATGTTCAACTAGCAGTACTAACCTGTGGTTAGTACTGCTAGCTCACTTTTAGAGCAGTACTAACTTAAAGCTACCAGTACTAACAATAAGTTAGTACTGTTAGTCAATTTCTCCTTATTAGCTTATTGTTTATACTTACTTAAGATTTCCTTAGCTTTTTAAAGTAGATTAAGCCTATTTTAGTTTACCTGATCTTTAGTAGAACTTATTATGCCTTTCAAAATAATTTTAAGAGTTTATCAGTTTTAGTTTTCTAGCTTATTTGTCATTTTGTTTTATTCTAGTTACTTATTCCTTTTACTAAGAGCTTATTAAGGTTAGGTGAACTTCTGTTTTAGCTTATTTGCTTATTTCTTGTTTATTTATGTTTTGTTAGCCTAGCAGTACTAACCTTAAGCTAACAGTACTCAGTACTAACTTAAAGCTAGCAGTCTAACTCCTAGTTAGTACTGGTAGTTAAAACTGTTAGTACTGTTGTTAGTACTGTTGTGTTTCTCTTGTTTAATTTAGCTTAATTGCATGCTGAATTTGCTTGTTTAGAGTTAGTTTAGCTTATTTGTCTGTCTTAAGCTTATTTGTGTTTTAGCTTAAAAGTTTTAAGTGTTTTTACCATTTCTAGCTTATATGTTTGTTCTAGCTTCTTTTCCTTGTTTATCTTTGTGTGCATTTGCTAATTAAGTTTAGTGCTCAATCTTATCTCATCCTTGTCATATTCAAACATCAATCATCAATCGTCTTTCGATTTTCCATCTCTAGCCTTGTTGGGACATAACGACCCGGGAACACTTTATACTGCTTTCGGTTTCATTGGTCTCGCGGATTCTGATCCTTTGTTATATTTATATTATATATAGATAAATTTTAAGGAGTAAGTTTGCGCGAGTCAATTTTTGGCGCCGTTGCCGGGGAGGCTGTGAAACGAAATTTGTTACATTTGACAATTTGTGTTTGAATCTGTGAATATTTTCTTTTATAAAAATATAAAAAGTACAAAAATATTTTTCATTTTCTTTTATTAGTATAATTATCATATAAAAACAAAAGAAAAACCAAAATATAAAAACATTGTTCATAAAAAAGGAAATAAAATTCACAAATTGGTAAAAATACCAAAATATAATATTCTCAATTGAGGTATTATCATAATAACTTCCGGTGAACTTGTTGGTTCCCAACTCGAACAAAAGATTTAAAACTTGCCATTTGTGTCTCTTACGACGTACGGCTCACCTTGAAAAGTTAAACAAGCTATAAAGTGGGTATAAGGAGGGTTGTTCCAAGGAACTACGACCCGAAAGGAGAAATAAGCTTCGCGCTATTCCTACTCCTCCGCTCACCTGTGCGTTTATCATTTTGAGAGCTACCGTGAAGTAAGTAGACTATTTGGGTTCAAGTTGTCTAGTTTTAGGTTCCTGTCCGTTTAAAATAGATTGTGAATAAACTGAAAAAACCAAAAATACTCTTCTTGTTCTCTATTTTAGTGCATGCGCACTCGTTCTCAAGCTCGTCGTCGACAACAACAACAACAACAAGTTCCTCCGAATCTTGTTGAACCTCCCAAAGATACGATGGCTGATAATCGAACTATGGCAGAATTGCTCCAGGCTCCCACCGAGGGATACGAGGACGCAATTGTTGTTCCTGAAATTGAAGCAGCAAATTTTGAGATCAAGCATGGGTTGCTAACTCTTGTCCAGAACAAGCAGTTCTTCGGACATGACAAAGAGGACCCACATGCCCACATCCGTTACTTCAATAAAATCACCTCTACTTTGAGATATCCTAATATCCCGACCACATCAATTAAGTTGATGCTTTTTCCTTTCTCTCTCGAGGGGGCAGCCCGGATATGGCTTGAGAAAGAACCCCCTCGATCAATTCAGACATGGGATGATCTCGTTGCTAAATTCATAAATCAGTTTTTCCCACCTTCTAAAACGACAAATCTTCGGAACGAAATTACCAATTTCAAACAAAGGTTTGATGAGTCGTTTAGTGAGGCTTGGGATCGATTCAAAGATCTTCTCCGAGCATGTATAGATACAAGGAAAAGATTACAATGAGAACTAAACTTAATGAGCAAATGCACATAAAAATAAGCAAAGAAAATAAGTTGGAACAAGAATAAAAGCTAGAAATGGTAAAAACACTTAAAACTTTTAAACTAAGACACAAATAGGCTCAAATAAGCTTAAGGTAAACCAAATAAGTTAAGCTAACTCTAAATAAGCAAATTTAAAAAGCAATTAAACTAAATTAAGCAAGAAAAACTCAGCAGTACTAACAGTATTAACTAATAGTACTAACTTGGAGTTAGAACTGGTAGCTTTAAGTTAGTACTGGTTACTAGAGGTTAGTACTGTTAGTACAATGAAGCAAGAAATAAACAAATAAGCT